>LJZU01000178.1:0-218283 GCA_001513805.1 Davidsoniella virescens
CCCCCCCTCCCCGTCGAAAAGAAACAACAGCTATCAAACTTACATTCAAAGCTCTCAGAAATCGATCGGGCAACATTAGGACCAAGCTTATGTAAATCTTGTAAGCCATTTATTCGAAAGAACTTTGAAAAACCGAAAGTATGTCACAATGTTTTGAAACTACCGTCGTCTATATCCAGTCATACTAATTATCGAAGACAATGCTTGCTGCTCTCACTATTGACTTTAGCTACCAGAAACTTCTAGATGGCATTTCATTGGAATCACCCTGTAGACTTTGTGTATATGTAGTAGAAGCTACAACTATACATGAGAATAATGGCTCACGGTCCTATCTACTTACTGACACCGTGGCTAAGATCTCTAGACGCAAACTGGATAATCAACACAGACATACGTCACAAGTAGTCTTCTATCATTGCGATCTCTATTCAATGCTTAACGGATCAATGCTTATCATCACTGAAAACGTTCATACTCCCAGACAAGCCCCAATCTTGGATTTCCGAAAATGATTTCGACACTCTTTCTCTTACGCCAGAGTTGGGTTTAAAATCAGAGCTTTTTGGTTCTTCAGAACTCACTTACTGGCTTGCTGATTGTCGGAAAACCCACCAAAATTGTCACCAGCAAAGTTTGCCTTCTTTTCTGATATATAATCTTCTGCTGATTGACATTGAAGAGTGTTGTGTAAAGCGATTTGAGTCTGTCGATCTTTCCGGACTTGAGTATGCTACTTTGAGCTATCCTCGAGGATAAGAGAAAGACGGCACAACAGCGAAGGACTCGCTTCTTGACGAACGAGAAAGCACAAATCTTCATGACAACCGGTGGACTTCCTATGGCAGATCTATCTCTGACAATCTTTGATGCCATCCATGTGGCTAAGAGGGTCGGATTCCGATATCTATGGGTTGGTGCTCTTTGCATTCTCCCGGATTCCACTCGGTATTATCGAGAAATGGTTGCCTTCATCTCCAAATATTCTTCGTTGACAATCATTGATGCCTTTGGAGAAGCAGTTGATTCCGGGCTTCGTGGAGTCTCGATTCCTCGCAATGACGACCGTGTCTTGATCTATCCCCAAATTGAGCTACAAGAGTGGTAACCACTTGACAGATATTCTTCCATTTTCAAAACCTTCTCGAACTCACACTGGGCCAATTCTGCATCAAACATAGCGGATTACATCACCTCTCGACGATCTATTGCGTTTGAAAAAAGCTATTGTATTTGGGAGTGTCATAATATCAAAAGACATGAAAAACAGTCTGGATCTCACATAGGTAGCTCTTATAGGATATCCGATGAGCCTGAATATGACTCGGCACTGAAAATCTTTGCCAATTGCAATGCCGAATATCACGGAGATACCTATTGGGAATTCTCAAAAATCATGCAAGAGTACCAGCGGCATTTTAAAACACCTGTTATCTGGGGACTGCTACAGAAAGATAATCATTTTCTTTCATTACTCTGGTCAGGTGATGAACTTGGAAGTCTAGCAGAAAGACGAACTGGGAAAACAACTTTCCCTATGACAAGTCTCAATATTCAAGTAGATTTTTCAAGTTGGTCTCCATTCGGGTGGAAAACTCTATCACGCCTCTATCTTTCCTTTGATTCGTAAGTTATACTTAAAATCCACACTAATACACTTTACTGACAATAGTAACTTAGAAAGCACTTATACTATACATATATGACTCAATATATTCTCAGAAATACACCACTCCGATTAGTTCCAATCCGCGCGCTCAAATTTTCAGATGAGCAAGATACAGTCATTGAACTAGATGACTTGGAACTTGGTATCCCAAATGACGAAAAGATATCTCTTGATGATATCCCACAAGAATATTCCTGAACTCACACTGTCAAGGCTGAGTAAGATTCCTGATGACCAAATGCTAGTCTTCTGGGCGAAATACAAAAGTTTGAAAGTTATTAGAACAGGCGTTGAAGGGAATTATAGATATATGATTGAAAGTTTAGACGGGACACTGAAACGATATCGCCCTCAGAAACTATCGCAGGATTGTATCGTCTCTCACTTCCTTTTATTCCGTAGAAATTTATTTTCTGATTGTCTTCTAGAGATTGAGTTTCATGATGGTTATGCATATCGCGTGGAAGTCTGGACGTTAGAGAATATCGGCATTTCAAAGATCAATTGGGAGAACTGATTAATTGCACTTAGATAGGCATTTATCTACACAACGAAATGGTCAGCTACCTATGGTTATTGGCCACACGGTTTTTTTTTAACTTTATTGTATCTTCATAGCTTTTTACATTCAGTTCTACTTTTCTGTGATTCTTTTGATAGACTTTCATGTTAACAATGAATGACCTTTGAAATGATTGTTCGAAATCAGTTTATTGACTATCGAATTTTCCGAGACGCTTACGTAATACCACTTGATATTTTGGATCGAAGTCTATAACTTCACCTGTGACTCTGATTTCCTTGATATTTCCTCGTAATATCTCAATGTAATCTAATATATTTGTTCGCAGGCTTCTTTTTGTATCTGAGGTACTCAAAAAATCAAAGTATCAAGAAATGTTCATCTTCTAGTTCGGTTCATATTCTCTAATATAAAATTATTAGCTCTACCTTTTTGTTGCTTGTACTACTTGCCACATCTAATTTTGCTCAATTCGTTCAGTATTAGTTGCCCCATATACATGATACCTCAGTGTCTTTCTGCAAATTTTACATAACAAATCATTACTTGATTGATTACTAGGAAGTCTCTTCTTATTGATGTGTTCTTACCAGTTGGCTATCATTTTCTATGAATTCTTTCTGTAGCTTCCTTCATCGTTGTTCAATTTTAAGCCTTGAAGTAGCTTTGTGGGCTATCCCTCAGTCTCTCTTTAATACTATAATTATTGAGCATTTTACCGTGATTTTGTCCTCCTTCTTATTCTAACTAGATCCTGCGTTTTTGGGCCTATATTTGACAATGATCAGTCTTTGAACATTCATGTTTACTTGAGGATGCGGGTTTCGCCGATCTTGAAGGGCAAAGTAAATGTTGTCAAAGTGATGGCCATTGACGTGCTTTACGGACGGTACAACGGCCAATATATGTCACAGTAAATCAAGTCTGGTGCAAGTTTTGGCTTATATCACGATTTCTATGAGGAATCCTACGATTTTATGCAGCAACATCAAACTTAACTAGCTAAAGAAACATAGCAAGAAAAGCCAAGGGGATATAAAGACAGGTAGGGAACAATGTTTTGAACTACTATTTGGTTTTCACATTGCTACGAGTCTTTATTTTTGCCAGCAACTTTAGAGGACCTGTATCTTTCTCAGCCATTCGCCGTTCTTTCGTTACCTAATACTGAACCAAGTACATACATTTCATTTTACGGCTAGCTTTGTGGGTCTAGGAATTTTCGGATTCGACTAGTAAAGGCCAAGATTGTTTGATCGGATTCTACAGAAACAATCTGCTGTTGCGATTTATCTTAGTCTCTCTATATACTTACTTTCCTTCCGTCCCTCAGGCCTTGCAACATTGTAAAATGACGGCACCTGTTGATCTCAACTTAGACATCAAACCTGTTCCAGGCTCTGCCTCTGGCTCAGATATTGCTTCTAGTACATCTGACTCTGTAGTTGATGGAAAGAAGCCATTCACGTCATATCCAGCTGCTCGATTGCCGCTTGTAGACCGATATATCGACGAGCCTCGACCCCTCCGTGTTGTAGTAATCGGTGCTGGACTCTCAGGTATTTTGGCCGGAGCTTTGTTGCCGGCCAAAGTTCCAGGCATCAAGCTTACAATCTATGAGAAGAACCCTGAAGTGGTACGTGCCCGTCATGGACAGATCAGCTCGACAAAACGCTTGGAGTACTGTTACTAATCTTAAGCACCTTTAAGTCTGGCACATGGTTTGAGAACGTATATCCCGGTGTCCGCTGTGATATCCCTTCACACGTCTATCAGTCAACTTTTGAGCCCAATACGCAATGGACTGACGAGTTCTCATACGGCGCAGAGATTCGAGACTATTGGAAAAGCGTAGCTAAGAAGTACAACGTGTACGATCACGTCAAGCTATCTCATCGTGTCGATGATGTTGTCTGGGATGCTGTGGCCTCTGTTTGGCGTGTAACAGTCACAGACATATCACCAACAGGTCCGGAAAATGCAGAGGCAGCAAACACGAAGTCTACATCTACGTTCGTTGCCGAGGCTGATTTTGTCATCACGGCTCTAGGCCGCTTCAACGCCTGGAAGCTTCCGTCGTATCCCGGCCAGGAAAGCTACGCCGGTGTCCTTCGCCATGCCTCGAACTGGGATCCAACCTTTGATCCAACCGGAAAACGTGTTGCCGTAATTGGCAACGGTGCGTCCGGCATCCAACTCGTCGCCAATCTACAGCCTATCGTCGGTCAGCTTGACCACTATGCACGAAGCCGCACCTGGATCGCCACATCATGGGCCGGAGACGAACGTACTTCTAACCCACAGCCGTATAGTCCCGAGGATCAGGCTGCATGGGCTACTGATCCAGCTAAATATCTCTTATTCCGCAAGAAGCTAGAGGACGGTTATTGGCGTCGCTTGAACAGCTGGTTCCGCGGCACCCCGGAGAGCAAAGGCCTTAAGGAGTCGTTCCGTAACGTCATGGCTAAACGGCTAGCTGAGAAGCCTGAGCTTGTCGATAAGCTCGTACCAGACTTCTCGCCCAACTGCCGTCGGCTGACGCCCGGGCCAGGCTATCTCGAGGCCTTAGCCAAGCCCAATGTCGATCTAGTTCAAACGGCCATCCGACGCTTTACTTCGACCGGCATTGAAACCACCGACGGCGTGATCCGCGAAGTCGATGCTGTCATCTGTGCTACCGGCGCCAATGTCGATATGATTCCTCCATTCCGTATCTGTGGCGCACGAGGTACGACTCTTGCCGAAGAATGGGCGCGCGATGGCCCCGAGGCCCATGGATTTCCATACACCTATCTCGGTGTTGCTACTCCCGGCTTTCCAAACCTCTTCTTCTTACAAGGACCGCACGGCACTGGTCCAGCTGGCACAGTGCCACATGCTGCCGAAACGCAGGTCACATACATCGCCAAGTTATTGCGCAAGGCATCTCGCGAGGGCATCAAGACCATTGCCCCGTCCAAGGCCGCCACTGACGAATTCGTCGACTACTCGGATGCCTTCTTCTCTACTACTGTACTCGCTGAGAACTGCTCCAGTTGGTACAACGGTGGCCAGCCAGGTGCACGTATCCACGGAGTTTGGCCAGGCAGTGCTGGACACTTAACTCTAGCTCGCAAGGAACCACGTTGGGAAGACTTCGACTTAGAGTATCTCGGAGCCCATGGGAACCGCTTTAGCTATTTCTTTGGTAATGGTCGTACGCGCAAAGAATACGATCTTTCATCTGATTGCACCGCCTATCTGCGTGAAGGTGCCCCGGATTTGCGCCAGATTCATGAAGAATGGTGGGAGTAAAGTCAGGTTATTTTATCAGGGTTAGGGTTTTATCGAGGCTATAGTCATATTGCGATTACTTAACAACATGTAAAATTTGTAGGATTTCGCTTAACATAGCTAGCTTAGTACATAAATTTCAAAATAAGTAACTATTTGTGCTTACAAGCATGTTTTTTTCACTCTTTATTCCGTTCATTTTGACCATCAATCATCGTTCCTGTGTATCTGTATGTGTGTAAGTCGGACTGGCTTAGTCAGCTGCACAAATCACGACATTCACTGCACATTGATGCTACATATTCCGGCGTATATTGCCATTATCATGAAAAATGATACCAGTCTGTTCTCATTTATTTTCCTAAATACGCTCATATATCGACGCCATTGCATAATGTCACATCAAAAGCCGATTTTGATGTCAATAAGTCGCATCTTTGCATCGTCTCATATCTTTGCTCAATCTAGGCTAGATCGACATTGTGTCGCCATATTATGAGGATCATACGTGATATACAATTTAGAAATCCATAGCACTTGATTCCCCGCCTCACGCACGGTTTCTTGGTAGTCTTTAGATAGGATGAATACTGTCAATATCATCGTACTGTTGGTATATACAAATAGCCACTAACTTTAGCCGACTTTGGCCGTTACCAACTCACCCTCTGGGGTACTTTCACTGGTCTCATCGTCGTCCTTCTTAACACCAAAGTCTCTTAGTACTAACCACGCCGGGTAAACACTAGCTGCGTACAGTGCAAAGTTGAGGTACACCTGTCCGGTAGCCGCAAAGCTCGACACTGAGCTAAGACCATACGAAACTGCCTGAAATCCACTCTCCGAGCCTCTTAGAAGAGCCGAGTAACGGATAATCTCGGCGTCAGTCGTCGCAAGGTTGTGGATTATAAAATATAGGAAAATGTAGTTCAGCTGGAAGCCAACCGACATGAACAGGAACACTGTCCAACCAGCAGCAAAGCCTTCATCATCCCAGTCAAAAGTTGGTGTGGGAGATTGGTTGGCATAGCGTGTAGAAACGACAGTAAGCCATGTCCACCAGCCGGCTTGTAGAACAACAATTACCCAAAAGGCATATCGGGTACGTTTCTTGATCGAGATCTTGGTGGCATCAAGCCAGACCTATAGCCATGAATGATTAGTACGTGCTTGAAAAGTGATATGTTTTTGAATACTTACACCTAGAAGATTACCAGCCGTAATGGTCGCAATGGCGGATACGAAGGAAGCTAGAGCTCTGGCACGTACTGTGAAGTACACTGTATATACATAGTCAGCAACCGAAACCAAGAATTTCATGACAATTCCATGCAAAACGTACGTGAAATGTAAGTAAAGTACACGGACTCAGAGTAGCAGCCCTGGCCGATAAACAGTAAAATCAAGAGGAACCTCTTAGACAAAAACAGACGGACGGTCTCCTTAAGCTCGAATTTGCTCGGCTCTGTGATCTTTAACTCGACTTTCTTTCCATCGCGTCGTTCAACGTCCTCGGGCTTGTTCAAGAACAGTGCAACAAACGGTCCGGCAGCCTGGATAGTGATGAAGATGATGTACACCGTGTACGATACACTCCCTGCAGTGTCACGATCCGCATTCAGGCCGAGATTGATAGCACCGCCGATAATCTGGCCACGGAAAGTTAGCCAGTAGCCCAGAGCCTTGCCTTTATTCCAAGGTTCTGGGTAGGCAATGGTGATGGCGGCTTCAGCCATCCAAAATACACCCGCCGATATACCGCAAAGCGCCGCGCCCAGAAGCTCCAGCCACTCAGTGCCATAGCGGCTATTAGTGTATAAGCCAGCGGCATACGGGGCATACCCCACAGTGCCGAAAATCAAAGCACCTTTGATACCAATGTATTTGACAAGGACAGATGAGAAGAAGCAGGAGACAACCATCAGACTGAATGTCAAAGCATTGGCAGCGTTGGTAAGGTACGGCTTAGCAGCACCTCCAGCACCAAGAGAGTTCATGGCAATCCAGATTCCAGGTGCTGCAAGATTGCAGAGACCAACGATGGTGATATTATACCATGTTGAACGATACCAGCGGACTTTGAGAATATTATTAGACCGAACGAACCAAAAGCAAAATGCCGAACGAGATAGTTGAGAACCTACCTGGATGGTTATGGCTGGCTTCACGCCCAGAACTAATGTCGTAGCCCATTGCTACAGTGAATATAATCAGGCTGTCAGGTTAGAAGAGGCTAGATCAGAGATCTCGAGTTATGTGATACAGCGTAGATCCGACTGTAAATAGAGCACAAGGCGGTCGATCGGGATACGAAGAGTAATTCGTTGTAACTTCTCGGACTCGATCTGGCATCAGCAACAGCTGCATGTGTCGGAGTACTTATACGCACGGGTAAAGGATACGATCTGTCAAGCTTTAGGCGTTACCATCCAGAGCTATACTATATCTTCGTACACTTCATCATGTCATTCGCCAATATTACTACCATACCGCTATACCAAATCAAATCTCTAATCCACGGTCTCGGTCAAAGAACTAGCATTATACCCCTACTAACAGTGGACTGCTAGTATCCGAGTCTATCAAAGCATGCAAACGTCCCTACGCCTTGCGCCACTGCAAGTTACAGGCTTCTGGGACAATAGTAGAGATTCGATTCTGATAGAGGGCAAAATGCTGTAATATTTGTATCTTCAGGTCTCAGACAACGCGGCACAAGCGATTCTCGCCCGTGATCTGCACTAACAGGGCTTCTATGTTTCCTTATCAAGAATATATTAAGTTGGACAAAACCCCGATTACCTAAGTTTCGCCATGTCGCTAGACATTCACACCTCGACATACCAAGTTGCTGCAAATTGTTGCATCTTCTACAAGCATCATACTATAACTCTTGATTGGTCGCATATATTGCAAAGTATCGCCATTCACATGTCCTGTCACACATATGGGATAGCGTTGCATTGCATAGTCCGTAAGGAACACTAACCATGCTGCACAACGTGGGGACTGTGGGTGAACGAAGAACAGTATGTCTAGGGGAGCGTGACATTGAACAAACTTTTGATGTCGATAGTTAGGTGCTCGTTAATGTAATAATCGATAGTTTGCCGAAATATGATATTGCTCAATGTCCATCGATATTCGTCGGTCTTCTACTTGTCTAGCGCTACTACGCTCATTAATGGCAGTGATTGCGACATATTGCTGTATGATTGTACGTCCTTCTACCCCTCCGCTAATCAGACTCCAAGCATCCAATCAATCCTATCGTAATATGATAGCATTCTGTAGGGGTATTGGAAGAAGGTTGATCGCAGACACTTCATATCGAGGACGATAAGCCAATGTGCAAACCTAAATAATGTTATAAAGGCCTGCCTTGTGCAAATCTACAGTCTTCCTATTGCTTGTTTTATTTTGAAGTTGCACTAGAAAACCAAACCCCTGGTCCGTTCTCAAGTCTTTTTTTCCCATTCTTGCACTTACACAATTGAAAGCTCGCTTATAACCCCGATGCAACCCTAAATTTTGCCATCCATCAAATCATGACTGCCCCCCACGATCTCGACCATGTCGCAGTTCTAAAAGCTAAGAAGAAGCTGATTATCAACGCATTTGTTGAAATGTGTAAGCGGGCATCAGTTTTCATCACTTGACCAGAGTACTTACTATCATCGTAGGCAGTGGACATCAGTCCCCAGGTCTTTGGCGCCACCCTGATGATCGTTCATGGCAGTTTACGTCGACGGAACATTGGGTATCTTTAGCCAAAGAGCTCGAGGCCGCCAAGTTCCACGGTGTGTTCATTGCGGATGTTCTTGGTGGCTATGGCGTATACAAGAACTCCCTTGAACCTGCTATAATCAGCGGTGCGCAGTGGCCTGTAAATGAGCCTTTGGCTATCGTGCCAGCCATGGCTGCTGCCACTAAAAGCATCGGTTTTGGTGTGACAGTTTCGACGACCTATGAAGAACCGTATCATCTGGCTAGACGACTAGCAACCGTTGACCATCTGACAAACGGAAGGTATGTTAGAAGCTCGTACTATATGGCGCCAGGAAGCTGACAATATCGTGGTTAGGCTGGGATGGAATATCGTTACTGGATACCTTGATACTGCTGCTAAGAATATGGGTCGCACACAGCAGCCTGAAGTAAGCTGACACGATATACAAGATATCAGATGTACTATTACTAACTACTTATTTGTAGCACGATGACCGCTATGCTCAAGCAGAAGAATATATGTGCGTTATATACAAGCTTCTCCTCTCGTCCTGGCGTGACGACGCCGTGATTCTTGATCGCGAACGTGGCATTTACACCGATCCAGATCTCGTGCGTCCCATCAACCACACAGGTCGCTTCTACTCTGTGCCCGGACCTTCTATCGTCCAACCCTCACCTCAACGCGCACCGCTTCTTCTCCAAGCCGGGGCATCTCGCGCCGGCAAGATATTTGCAGCACAACACGCCGAAGGTGTATTCACATCAGCCCACGCACCCGCCGTTGTCGCCAAAAGCGTCAAAGAGATCCGAGCATTAGCCAAGGACCAGTTCGGCAGAGATCCCAAAGAGATCAAGTTTGTTGCGCTGGTAACGCCGATCCTGGGCAGGACTGAGGCGGAGGCCAAGAAAAAGTATGAAGATTATAAGCAATATGCTAGTCCTGAGGGTGCTCTTGCGTTGTTTGGTGGATGGACGGGCATCGATCTGAGCAAGTACGGCGATGAGGAGGAACTGCGTCAGGTCGAGAGTAACGCGGTCAAGTAAGTCAAAACTGCCGATGCAAGCTATATATCTAGAATATCGCTAACGCCAAAGTCAGGTCAACTGTTGAGGGTTATGCGAGATTCTCCCCGCAGAACTCGAAATGGACCAAGCACACTATCGCAGAGCATGTCAGCTTGGGTGGAAACGGACCGTTGCTTGTTGGAACTCCAGAGCAAGTCGCTGATGCTCTCGAAGTTTGGGTCGATGAGGCTGACATTGACGGATTCAATTTTGTAAGTCTTTGGTATTATGTGATAATCTTCATCCTCGCAATAATTCGATCTGGCTTTAAAATCAAAACTCACTTGTGGGTGTCCATATTGGGCAATAACGCATTACAGAAAGCAGAGTTCCAAATAGAGGATATTTATATGCTAACATCTTTTTCACTACGCTCATAGGCCTATGTTTTGTTCCCACAGTCTTTCCAAGATATTGCGCAATTGCTCCTCCCGGAACTTCGTCGCCGTGGCCTATTCTGGGATGATTACAAAGTCCCCCAAGGCACTTACCGCGAGAATTTCTATGCGAAGAAGGGCCAAAGTCATCCTCGTGATGATCACGTGGGCGCCAAGTTCCAATGGAAGGTTGGAACTGCTGAGGTAAACAAGATACTAGATTAGAGTAGAAACATTCAATCGTTATTGAAAGAGTCGATATGTTGGAAAAGTGTTTATTGAAACAGAAATAAGAAGACCAGAATTAGAACCAAAGAAAAATCCTTAAAATCTCAAATCCTTAAAATCGAGCCAATCAGTTGGGCCCAAGCCCATATATTCGGAATATGCGTCCAGCTCATGCCTTCCCATATGTGCCTTACTAACTCGTCCAAACCCGGCACTCAAGCAAAAAAAGCTTTACGCCCGTCCAGGTCGATTTCGCCTAATACAATGAAGTCAGACATACGATGCAGCATCATTTTAACCTGCTCATCGATAGCCTCCATCTTATCGCCAAACGCAGGCTCAACGAGAATCTTGACGTTCACGAGCTTTCCGTCGCTCTCATAGGACGGGTTGTGCATCACATCAGCCGTAATGATACGATGCGTGAGGTTGCTTCGGAGCCACCAAGGTCCGTCACCAATTTCCTCCAAGGGATGATCGTCGGGGTAGGAATCTTGGCCGCGGAGAAGGGGAGACACCTTGGAGATAATAACAGAGAAGTTACCAGCTGACAAGTCGAGCATGTCTGGAACCGGCAAGATTTTGCCAGGCTTAAAGGCACTCACGTATCTCGCCGCTGGGGCGTGTTCAACGAGGTGATTGGGGGAAGGTATGAACCCGCAGACTTTGGGCAATCCAAAATCCTCGAATTGAGAGCAGACTGGGATGCAGTACAGTCCGCCTCGTTGATAGCTGCTGGACTGGCTATCTTGAACGGGCTGATGGGATAGCCCATCCTGAGGACCTTGATTGCAGTACATACTATTTTGGGCTTGATAGTATTGCAACTCCTGGGCTAGTGTGTAGGCTGCTAACTCGGCCTCTCTGATGGCGCGGATCAAGCCACCCTCAGGCATGACAGACTCCAGCTGTGGGGTAGCTGGCGTGGAGTCGGAGTAGTCAGAGAGTCCGCTGTCAGTGACCAGATCTGGCTCTTCAGAAACTAGCTCAGATTGCCATTTGCTTTGGGCAGTTCCATCCTCAGTGTTGTCTAAATCAGACACCTTAGTAAGTACAGCGATGCTGCGGGGGGCGAGGAAAACGGTAGAAACGTCCCAAATGGCATGATCCTGCTTTACAATATTTAGGGCATTCTGGGCATAGCTGGCTTGGGCATTGTCGTAATTAGCCTCCTCGAGGTGGCCAAGTCTAGGAAATGCCAGAGACTCGTAGGCATCAGCACCAAGAACGGTGTTGACACAGGCGCGGATCTGAGCCTCGATGTCGTTCATTTTGAAATTATCTTCCATGATTTAGATTCACAAGAATTATCATCGGAAGGGGAAACACATACTAGATCGAATCTAAAGATCAATTGCGAAAAGTAGGTGGTGTTGTTGGGAGGTAACAAGTTAACAAATTAGAAGATGCTTGGTCCTCTAAGAGAAAGCGGGAAGTGGGAAAAAGGTGGTAGAAGTCTTGTCAACAAAGTTGATTGTATCAATAATAGATTGTAAGTCAATGAATCGATGTTGATATAAGAGGGAAAGAAAAACCATTCAAAATTAGGACCGCGACGCCTTCTTATAGACCTCTGTGGCCAATTTTGAAAATTAAGATCACTTCGAAATGACGGTACTAGTCCAACCGACCCATTACTCAAATCAGGCCATTTCTACTATAGACTATTTTCTCACTCCGAGGATTCTATGGTATCCAAAACAGTAATTACGAGTTCTGAAGTCCGCATAAGGCTAGAATTTTGATCATACCGAAAGCGAAGCTCTAATACGGCTAGCACACACAACAACTATCATGATCGTACTTCCAGGCAACCAATAATCTATTGTATGAGTAAGGTCCAAAGCAAGAACACCATGGCGGTGGGAGATAGAAACGTGATACAGTAATTAGATTGATTGTACATGTTCCTCGGATCTTGGGCTATACTATGAGATATCTACAACATCACTTACGACAGAAATATACACAAACGTTCAAGTATATCACATGTATATCACGTGTATATTAGTTAATCGTTAACTTACTTGACGATAGTTCTCACTAACACGCGCGTGTTTCCCACTAGTTAAACTTCACTTTTGCCGCATTTGGCTTATAGCTCCAGCATGTCTAACTATATTTGTCTTACGCGACATAGTCTATCAAAAGAAAAAGCGGGTACTTTACTGATTAAACTTTCTTCGGGGTTTGCTGCAACCTAGGGTTTACTAAACATCGGTGATAATAAATAGTCAAGATGCAACGAGTTGCACCATCATTGCGTGCGATAACATTCAACCAATGTGCTGGAGAAATATAGCTAGTATAAGGAAGTGCGGCACACCATGACATTCGCTACTTCGACGACTTGCTTATATTATATTTAATGTGACCGTATCAGATGGCAATGTCGCCAGTTTACAACTCACTGAGGTGATGGGGGTGCAACACCACTACATTTTCGGTGCTTTGTTGTAAGCACGAAGTGTAATGGTTTGCAATGAAGATATGAACATATGAGAATGGCTTACTTCCGCCGTTTAAATAGATGTCTATCTTGTTTGTCTAACGAAACAATGCAATCCGACCCTAAGCTAAAAGTCTTGGCATTTGCTTGTACTACATCACCAAATTTGAACAATAACCACTGCTCTTAGTCCATATACTGTCTATCTTACTATGGTTGCCAAAACTTCCGATTCGACCTCCGCTTCTAAAGAACTACTGGGCAAAAAGATTTTTCTCAATGCCTTCGTCATGTCGACTATCGGTCACTTATCGCCCGGCCAATGGAAGGTGCGTAACATGGTGTCAAAGATTGGTTATTGCATACTGATATATTCATAACTTAAAACAGCGTCCCGAAGACCAGTCGGCTAATAAACGTAAACTTGACTATTGGATTAACCTAGCCAAGATACTAGAGAAGGGTGGCATCAACGCCCTCTTTCTAGCCAATACTTATAGCGGTTACGATACGTACCAAGGAAGTCTGGATGAATGTGTCCGCCGTGCTACCCAATGGCCTGTCACAGATCCAACCATCGTAAGAAGGCCCCTTTGATCAATCTAGACTCATTCAATCCGCTTATACTACCATCCACTCTCTCTAGCCTATCTCGGCCATGGCCGCTGTAACAAAGAACCTCGCCTTCGGCATTACAGCATCGACCTCCTTCGAGCCGCCGTTCCTCCTAGCCAAACGTTTTAGCACTCTCGACCACCTAACCAACGGCCGTATCGGCCGGAACATTGTAACTTCCTGAAAGAAAGCCGCTTTCAAAGCCATCGGCCTCGACTCGCCTATTGCCCACGATCGCCGCTATGCCCAAGCTGACGAGTATCTCCAAGTACTATATAAGCTCTGGGAAGGTTCGTGGGCCGATGACTCTATTGCCGCCGATGCTGCCACCGACACATACTTTGATCCCGACAAGATACGCACTATCAACCACGACGGCGAGTTCTTCAACCTCTCATCTCGCCACATCGTCGACCCATCCCCTCAACGTACTCCGTTCCTCTTCTAGGCAGGCACTTCACCTGCCGGTAGTGCCTTTGCCGCCCAACATGCCGAAGGCATCTTCCTATCCAGCGTAGCCGCCCACACAACTACGCCCAAGATCGCCGCTATCCGAGCCCAAGCAGCCGCTGTCGGCCGGGATCCCAAGTCACTCAAATTCCTCGTTTCACTGACGCCCATCCTAGCCGAGACAGGCGAGGAAGCCCAGGCCAAATTCGAAGACTACAAGCGCACAGCCAGCATTACCGGCGGTCTTGCTCTCGCATCTGGCTGCACCGGCATCGATATCTCGCAGTTCCCCGAAGATCACGTACTAACTTCTGCCGATTCCCTCGAGATCAACAAGGTGACATCTTCACTCAACGCCATCAATGCCCAGGAATGGACGCCCAAGAAGATTGGCGAGGCCAGTTCTATCGGCGGCTTGGGCGCTACTTACGTAGGTAGTCCCGAAACAGTCGCAGATAAACTGGAGCATTGGGTGCGAGAGGCTGATGTCGACGGTTTCAACCTTGGCTACGTCACTGCACCTGGTAGTTTCGAGGATATCGTCGAGCTGCTCGTTCCAGAACTACGTCGCTGTGGAATCTATCAGGAAGCATCGCGAGACGAGCAGCTGACCGCCCGTGAAAAAGTCGACGGAAAGGGCGTTAGCAAACTTCGTGGAGATCACATAGGCTCGAATTACAAGTATGATGTGTACAAGGAGGATCCTCCCTTCGGGAAGAAGTCAGAGACCGCTGTAACCAATGACACTAAGAGCGCGTGATCAAGCAGATTTGGGGAACGAAATATTAGTGGTAATCCATCATTATTAGATACAGTAAATGCAACGCGGTATATTAAAGCATAAGCAGTAGCTAAAGAGTAATTCCCAGCAACGCCGTCATCCCGTCTATGGGGACAGAGAACTAAAAACAAAAGAGGAAAGATGTATACATGTACTTGCTACCGACAGCTCGAGTTCGGCTATAGCTTCCTCCTCCATCCTCATATTCTCCAGTCGTACGATACATAAATTGGAAGAACAAGAAAACATTGCCCTTTCTTTACAGACTCTCGATCGCTTTCAGCAGCGTAGCAAGTCCCATCCTGTCGACCTCACCGGAATCCCGTAAAATCGAGCCGACATCGCTCAAGATACCGAGCGGAATATAACAGCCCGTCTTTGCCTTATCCAGGCTTTCCTTGAGCCTGCTCGTGTGCTCCCATTCTTTGGCTGCCACTTCCGCACGCTCGATAACTCTGTTAGGAATTCCGCACATAGCCGCGCAGTGCATACCGAAAGAACCCTCGGCCACACCATCTTCCAGCTTGTACAAAAACGTCACGCGTCGCTCGGCTTCGTCAACGTGGATCTGCATGCGCTTAGCCCGGATCTCTGGATGGTTCTCGAATTCCGTAGCCAGTGAGTGGTAGTGTGTAGCGAAGAAGCCTACACAGCCGACGTGCGACGCTACATGGTGCAGAACGGCCTGTGCCACAGCGACACCATCGTACGAGCTTGTTCCACGACCTAGTTCGTCCAGGATAACAAGCGAACGTGGTGTGGCCTCGGCCAAAATCTTCTTTGTCTCGGACAATTCAACAAAGAAGGTTGATTGTGCTGCAAAGATGTTGTCGTTAGCGCCGAGACGTGACATGATGCGGTCGACGGGCGTCAGGCGGGCAGATACTGCAGGCACAAAGCACCCGATCTGGGCCATGATTACAGCTATACAAGACATGCGTAGCACGGTCGATTTACCAGCTGCGTTGGCACCCGTTAGTAGACTAATGTTGGCGCCGTTTCCACCAAGCTTGATATCGTTGGGGATAAAGTCATCCACCATGTTAGTCATGCAAGGGTGGCGAAGCTCCTCAAACTCGACGACACTACGTTCTTCGTCGACAAAGACAGGACGGCAACTAGGCTGGCCAAGCGAGGCAGATGACTTGGCAAGACTAACAAGACAATCTAGTTGAGAGATAATGCGAATAGCTACTAGCCAAGTATCGTGGTCGACATCAAACCGCTTATAGAATCGGGAGGTGATCTCTTTCATCAACTGAGAATGTGTCTCCTCGGCTTCTTGTAGCTCGCGTACGAGGGCACTGAGTCCACCAAAGTAATACCGCTTCACGCTACTGGTCGCCGACATTTGCTGCCAGTTGCTCGGAACCTTGATACTCTTAGGCACCTCAATCTGGAAGATCTCTTTGCCAACATCCGTGTACTTAAGTACCTTGCTCTTAAGTTCGACCTTTTTCTTCTCGAGCAAAGCATTAAGTTTTTTCTTGATATCTGCGATACAGTCCGAGCTCTCATCAAAGTCCTCCTCAATGCCTCTCTCGGGGATAAGCTTCTTGTCATCCCGCGCCTTGCGGCGATCAAAGGCTGTCTTCCAATAGTTCAGTGGCTCGGCCAGGTTCGGCATAGAGGACACCAGTTTCCAGATTAGTCCATCGCCCGTCTTTGATACATCCATTAGACTGACTGCATATTCAATCTGCTCGAAACCATCGAGGACTCTGACGAAATCTTCCGCTCTGCAAGCGCCAGCGTGGATACGAGAAATTAGACGTTCTAGATCAGGCAGTTTTGTCATCTGGGCGGTAAATTGATCGCGTAAAGCGCGTTCAGTGTTGAGAGTCTGAACAGCATCCAACCGCTCGTTGATACGATCGATGTTGCAAAGTGGGTGGCATACCCACTGTCTGAACATACGCTTTCCAAAGGGGGTGACACAGCGGTTTAATAGGTTAAACAGAGATCCCTCAACACCACCATTAGCAGTGTTGGTGAAAACTTCTAGGTTGATCAGAGTCTGGCCATCCAAGATAAGAGTGCCATTCTTCTGAATGGGGCTGTACCACGAAAAGTTGCCTTGTGATACTAAAGATGTTTCCATCTTCAGAGTACGCAGATATTGAATTAGGCCGCCTAGGGCTGACATCAAGTTATCCTTGTGTTTATACTTCTCCAGAGTCTCCGGCCACCCGTCGTCCTCGCCCTCGTCGGTCTTGAAATAACTACCACATTTCAGCTCGCGTCTCGTGGTATCAGCATCCCAGAAATCAACACCGGCTTTCTTGTAGTTCCATAGTGTCGACGGCGCTGTGTTGTTCTTCAATATGCGTAGAGCCTTGGTAGAGATCTGTCCCTTCTCCAGGATAAGCTCACGAGGGTTAACTTGGGCCACAAAAGTCTCGAACTTCGTCAAGTCAACATCATCTTCGAACTCCGCGATATGGAAAGATCCCGTTGCCGCATCTACAAACGCAAGACCGAAGACTGGGAGATCATCGACGACACTCTCCTTGATAGAGACACAGTATGTCGCCATGTCATCTTGCAACATATTGCCATCAACAAGCGTTCCAGCTGTCAATACGCAAGCGAGTTCACGACGGATAATCTTATCCACCTTCTTATTCTTCGGTGTATCAGTATCACGCTCGCGCATCTCTTTTCCAAGTGCAGACTCCATTTGATCGACTCGAGCCACTTTGTACCCCTTGGCTACAAACTGATTCACCCAGGTAACCAAAGATGCCTCCGGAACACCTACCATGCGCATGTTGACACGATCAGTCATCTTTAGGTCAAACATTTGGTGACCGATAGTAGCATCGTTCTCATACAGTTCGTAGAACTTTCCCTTCTTGAAGAAAACCACAGTATCCCAAAGCTTCTGCTTGATCTCCCAATATTGTTTTTCAAATGGCGAGAATTTGTTCCAGGCCGCAGGTGGAACGTAGATGGTCGACGGATCATGCTCGGGATGTCCTGGAGGCTTTCTATTGATATCCAGGATATTTGCGAGCCATGGATACCGATTTTCGGGTTCGCTCTTGCATGCCTTTTCTTTGCCATGTTTGACGGTCTTAGTTATCTTGGGTTTGGTGACAGGATTTTCTCCCACATGGTCAGGATCAAACTTCCACTGCATGCAAGTCGAGCCAGGCATCTCGTCAAGATCAAGATTAACCATCTTAGAGCCCACATCGTTTTCTTCTTGCTCCTCTTCCATGGGTGTGAGTTCGCGCTTTGTACGCTTGGGTGCTTGTGGCTTAGACTCGGCCCTCTTGCGCTTCTTCGCGGATGATCTACTGGCAGTGGCATCAGAGTCTTCATCATCGACAATGAAATCGTCCATTTCCACTGTATCTTTTGTGTTAGTATCGTATGATGTATATGGCTTCTTTCGACAATAGAATAGGTACATTTCACTTACAATCATCAGCACCTCCGTCGTCGAGAGCAGCTTCAGCATCAAAATCCTCATCATCATCGTCATCGACTACTCGTCTTTTAGATGAGCGGCGAGTGTTGCGTTCGATTCTAACAAATGGATTTTCATCGTCTTCGTCGGAAGATTCGGCGTAGTTGACAGATTTTTTTGTCTATTAGGATTGTAAATGTAAGCACCATTTCGATATAGTTTTTCGAGAAAGTCAGCATACAAACCTTGCGGGTTGGACTACTGCTCATGAACGATGTAGTAGGCTAAGAATATCAAAGTTAGCATACTGAGTATCTCTATGGCTAGTTGTTGACAACATACCTTCTTCCGTGTGGACTTTGAAATTGTCTCAGGATCAGGACCATCACTACTAGGTGCTGGAGACGATTCCAGCGGCATGGGCTTCTTGAACTTAGGTAGAGTAGGCAGGGTATTAGACTTGCTAGTCGACTCCTTTAACGTCTTCTCAACTGGTGTAGGTGTGCTATCAACTCCAACCTTGGTTCCAGTCGAGGCTGAAGTCGGTGTAGATGCCGTCGACTTTTTACCGAAGAAGTTGAGAATGTTACTTTGTTTACCACCAGTGGCGGAGCCGATCTTCTTAGAAGCCGACGACGGCGTCTTGGCTGGAGTCTTGGTCGGTGTTTCAACGGTAGAAGACATGGCGCAGTTGTTTAAGGCTCATAGATTGGCAGTCAGAGAAGCTAAACAAAGATAGGTGGAGCTATTACTCTTGCTAGCCAGTACCCGACAGTCTGGTTATGTGTGAAAGTCTCTCGGTTGAAGTCCGTGTGGTGGGAGCGTAAGTAGTTTCAAGCAGGGTGCCGTAACGTATTTAGCAAGAGTATCCGAAGGACGGAAAACAAAAACAAAAAGACCGTCTCCCACTATACAGATAAAGCTATCGCTATTGGAAAGTATCCTCAAGGATGTTGGAAAAAGATAAGAGGGCGGGTTGTTTTATTTGGTTCGAGAAGGCGCTCAAAGCAAGTTTGTAGCTTGGAGCGAAACCACTAAATGCTCACTAAATGCACAACTTCTGATAGCTTCACTGTCGTCTATCAACTCCAAGAAGCGGAATTGGTGAAAGATGATAGAAAGGCTGATAAAAATAAGAGAAGGAAGAAAAAAGGAGACCTCCTCCTTGCAGATTAGTCAGGCCGTTCTATGTACCTCAGAAAAAAAAACTCTAAGCAAACGAAGTAATTGCTTTTCTCTCTACTTCTTGTCTGGTGGTTGTCTGGCTGAACCTTTGCACTTTCCTTTTCTTACTCCTTCAAACGGTCGTCTGGAAAACGCGCTTTGACGCGCAGAGAGTAAGAACCCATTTACGCGCTATTCCTGCTGAATTTCACATACTAATTAGGGTTATCTACAAATAAAACAGTATAGGGTTAACATGCGTCAGCAGGATTCGTACGTTGATATTTAAGGGCACAGTGACAACAATTCCACGAGTTGGATCAGATTCTTGTAACATTTCACACATGTCAGAGACATGATGTACATTCATTCACATTATTGCAATTCCTGAGTCCCATTCTTTGTATAGTACAGATATTCATTCGTATCCAGGATAATCAAAAATACACACTAAACAAAAAAAACATCATGTACGAGAGGTAGCCAAAGCAGAAAATCAATAGTAGTATCAAGATGAAAGCAACACTAATAACTCCAGGGCCTATCTTTAGATAGGCTCAATAGGTCAAAGGGCGAAGTGAAAGAGGAAAACAACGAGAGATGAAACAGTTAAACCACTATTAAACTGAGTCAAAGGATAGCAAGCAGAGTGGATATAGTAGCTGTCGGGATTGAATTCTCGACTAGGAAAGATAACGCCTTGGCCCAGAACAATTTAAACTGGCTAGTTGGTTGCTTGTACATTCCAACTGCCATAAGACTTGATCTGATGATGGGCTTCAGATCAAGGGTTATGGTAGATAGTAGTGGTGGGATTGGCAACGACAATTGTAGGGCTCAACGTAACAAAGACCAGGACTGAGACTGGATCTCGAGTCTGTGTTAATTCATATACAGGCCAATACCGTGTGCAGTTCCGTACTTAGGTGATGGAAATGGCGAATTGGTAAGAAAAACAAGGCAGGTCATCAAGAGAGTAGGGTCATCATCAAAGTGCGTTGGTAAGCGGGCGTAAAATCATTGAGGGAAAGGCAAATATAAAGTCCAATACGGCAAACAGCCATCGCTTATTTGCTGGCCATAACTGTGCAAATGGGTGTTAGCGAATGGTCCTCCCATGATATAATATGTGAGACAAGGTGTGTGACCTACCAGAAGGAACGATGATGATGACTAGAAGGATAATGATGCCCAGAATGATCCACATGCGCATCTTCATATCCTTCCACCACATCTGCTTGCGCACTCTGTTGGCGCCACGACGGAAGCCCTGCGCAGAGTGAGCCAGGTTGTCGGTCTTATCCTGCAAGGCATCAAGGTGCTGGCCACGCTGCGAAGCCAGGTGGATGTTCTGCTTCATGACATTGACGGTGTCGTCAATTTGCTATAGAAGATACAACGGTTAGCATGTGAAGTCCTTGATACCATGATACAAGCTCGATTACTTGCGTAACGAGGCAGAGCTAGATCAAGCTCAGATTCTGATTTCAATAGGCAGCCGAGACAACAGGGGATTTTAAACAACGGTTGCACCAGTCAAAGACAACCAATGATATGGTTGCCGGAAAGCGGAAGATTCGAAGAAGATTCGATCAAAATGACAGGGATTCTAGCTCTAGATGGTCTATTAAACTTTGAGAGAAGCTCTTTTCTGTTATGCTCAAAGAGCAACGAGAAAAGGCCTGAACTCTCTTTGTCGTATAGTGCATATGAATTCAAAGCTGATTATCGCCACATATACAAACGCGTTGATACCACAATACTTCGTAGTCCCCGGATGCAAGTGTACTGAATCAAGCCAGGAAAATAACTGAACAGCCTAGAATAATGTCATTGGCCTAGACTACCAGGTTCAGCCGGGATACAGAACCCCTCATTGAAAATTATGAGGACAGCATAACTCGTCTCCGACTCGTCGCACACATGTAAACGATGACAGAGGCATCATGATGTAAGGCGCATTGAGATTTTAGAGGGAGAAAAATGACTCCGATGACGTCCTATGCAAAATGTACAGTTCTGTATCCAATGCAATTGGTTTTCTGATCGCTCGGGATATCGCGGTGTCGTCAACACTGGGCCATTGAATTCACGCTATCGTGGCTGTTTCATTTCTCCCGTCATTTTCAAGCTGGTAGTCCTGCTTCTTGTCTGCAACGCCATTGATATCGCTATCATCGCAATAGATGTCTACTTACAGCTTGGAGTGCTTGTGTACGAGGATCACCATTGTTGGTGTTCTGGGCTCCCGCAGCCTGACCACCGCTGGGGATGTAAGGGTCATATGGCGCATCCTGGTGCTCGGGCATTTTTGCGGTTGTGTGATTGTTTTTTTCCCGAAGATAAAGGTAGAAGAAAGATGAAGTCTTTCAATCAAGAGTTGAAGCTGGTTGAAGAGCTCTCGTATAAACGGGGTTCGTGAGGAGGGGGTGGAAGATGATTAGCGTCAAAGCTAGTAATCAACCTAGTACACCGTAATAAGTCGAGGAGAGTGCGAACGGTAGAGTCTAGAGGGAGTAATCACAGAACCAGGCGAATATATCGCGAGTTGAGAACAGAATAAGATAATATTTCAGGACGATGTTGATAAGTCGGTCGTTGGACAAAAGTCTTTGATGTAGGAAGAGAAAGAAAAAAAAAAAGAAGGAGAAGAGAGAAAGGGAAGAAAAGAGGAGGAAGAACCAGGGAACGATGTCTTAAAACAGGCCGCCTAGAACAGCAAGCAAAAGCCACGCAGAAAAAAAAAAAAGCGCTACAAAATGCAAGCAAAAAAAGGTCTCTAAGCTTCGCTTTTTTGGTCTTATTCCTTTGCCTTTGTTCTCTGAAGTCGCCGCAGCAACAATTTTATCTGTCTGCCTGCTTAGACTTCGATTTCGCTTTGCTTTGGCTGGCTTTAGCTGCATGATAAGCAACTAGGTAGCGGGCGGGCGCTACGGCTAACTTAGCACCAAGCGCCTGGAAAGACCACTACTTGGCTCACCGGGTGGCCTAGAACCCACTAAAACCCTTTATAGTAAAGCCACAAGAGAACAGGGAAAAGAGAGGGACCAAAAAAGCTCCATTTTTGGTGATGGGGGGCAACCTTGACAAGGGCACAAAAGGTAACAGTTGTTGTTGACGGTGTGCCATGAAGCCGAACACTGTAAGACCACGGCCCATATCCTCAACGTGATCGTCAGTATGTACGGCTATTATCTAGACCATTCATGCTTGATGACTTGCAGCTAGATAATCGCCTTTTTGAACTGAGCAATATAGTATGATTTTTTATGATTTCTTCTCTCGTCATCATGTCTTTCCTGTGATATCCTTATCCCTCGCATAGCTATTGAGCACACAGTGCGACATCAAAGTCACCTGGTGTGGCTTGGCTACCATTGAGTTTGTAAAATCACGTGCAGTACCTAATAATAGCAAAGTCTAGCGGATTAATCGTGGCTGCCGCAGAGTCGGCGCTGATGACGTCTTAAGCTGTAGACCAGGATATCTATTCTTGTCTAGTAGTACATGTCTACACATGAACATGCCACTGTATCTGCATCTGCATATGTGTCCCTCTTTCTTCGCTCAGGACATCGAAATATCCGGATTCTCGGAGGAATATACAGATAGACTAAGATAGACTAGTCGTAGTACTAGTCACAATTAGTAGGCGGGGAGACTGGCTAATTATATGGCCTAAGCATGTGAGCTGTCTGCAGTAGTGCTGTTACCTTGATGTAGCGTCAAGAACAACGGGACCGCATGTCTCTCTACACCATAGCACGTTGGTGGGAAGCGATGAACATATACTGGGGCAAGTATTTCTTTAGAATGTGTATATACATATGTATACGTTCCTTTGTATAGATGCAGAATGATACGCTAAAGAGTTCACCAGTTGGTGCTACTAGGGGTAGGGCCGATGAGACACTCGCACCAAAATTATTGCCTACTAAAACGCCCTGATGCCAATCTGATGCACGACTCTAAACAGTATTGATGCTGTGAAGGCGCCCATATGTGCCATATGTGACCGCTTTGATACACGTAAGTTTAGCTAGGGCCGCTTCTTTCGTTCTCGATGCATCACATATCTCATCGATCTGATCTTAAAGAGTTAATCAGTTTCGGGATCTGGCAATGCGTTTGGTGTTCTTCAAACCAAAGTGCACCTGTGTTTCTTTGTCAGCCCTGGACAACCCGGAGGAAACACGATTAAATGTGACTGCGGCTTTTCATTCCCGCTGTTTTCTTTCTACAGCATGAGAAGCATTCCATTGTAGGCAGCCGAGTAATTGATAGTGTCGGTGTTTGGCTAAGGAATGGCCAAGTTATTGGGGAGCATCCGCTTTTGTGTAATCAACATCACAACTTTGATGTTAAAAAGCAACATACCCCAAACCCTAATTTTCCTGTGGCTATATAGATACTCAATTCACTTGTTTCTGTAAATCAGTCAAAGTTTAGGTCCGCTCCATTCCAGGCTAAAGACTGGTAAACGAAGTGTCCGTGGCTTCCGAGCGTCTGGCTGATTCTTGTTTACTGCTATCTTTAGTTCCAACTCACTGGAAATGGAAGCCTATCGCCACAGCGCATAGTAAATGATCATTATTAAAGATTTGTAATCCTTTCTCCAAATGCAGGAACCATTGCCAAAATTTTGTGCACTATAAGGGTTAATATATGACGTTTTAACCCCTACGAGTAGGGTTTGTTTATATTAAAGCTGTACTCTGCACACAAACATCTATAAGGTGCTCAGCCACAATCCAATGATTTAATGATACGCTGTACTTGACGCTATACCCGTGTATTTGCAGATCTTGAAGGATTGAACCAGCTCATGTATGCTTATTAGTCGATTCCGAGTGCTTTGTTAGACCCGACCGGATACGCAAGGATACATTCCTACATGTACGGGTATAAGAATATTGTGCTAGATTACAAGTCTGATATGTTTATTTACATGACCGTCATGTTATGCTGTCAAGAGACTAACAGCCGGATTGAAGCCACTGTGCTACCCATCGGTGCTAGTGACGGGCCATATTTATATTCCCAAATCGATAGATATGGATTTTGAGCCGGACATGCAGAATGGGATGCACCGTGAGATACGAGGTCCGATGGCTGTGTGTTTTCGAATATACATACATCTATAGTTACAACTAAATCAACACCTAGTAAGTGTAACGCTCAGAGCAGTGTGATTTCAAGGAACTCTGCTATGGATAGCGACATAATGACCGTAAGATCAATCAACAGACTTGATGGCAATGAATAGATGCCAAAGATTGTGTATTTATACGGTAAGCGCCAATTAGCACCGACTCATTATACATATAGGTGATTGTTTGGCTTTAGTAAAGTCGAAACAAATAACTTAAATCATTGATTTGGTAGTCGGCTAATTGGATGCTCAATTTTAGACTTGTAACGACGCAGGGACACCGACTATCCTTTATGTGGGCATTCTTTGGCTGACAGATGTTAGGTTCCTAAAGACAAAGGATATATGGTCAAAGAATGGCTAGACTCCCTCCTGGTTCCGTCACGTTGCATAGGGAAGCAATACATCCCTCGAATGAATTTTTCGTGCCTAGGCCGCATGCAAGCCGATTTTCTTGCCAAAGAAATACTGATACCTGCGAACATCCCTTTCCGAGTTGGCACTGTCCTTTACTTATTCTAGAGGTGGGATGGTGTCCCGAGACGGTAGTCATTGTATCCCTTGAACAACAATTGCAGTACAACAAAACAAGGTTTCCGGGACAGATCCGGGCGGCGACCCATTGCCCGAGACTGGTTCTAAAAAGATAGAGACACTGATAGAGATGGCATAGTACTAAGCACACGAAGGATCTAGTAGTAGTTACGCGGGATAGACTCAACACAACGTTAGGGCCTGCTGACAGTTTATCGTATCTGTACGATCAAATGGCTAACAAAGTTTGGGGTGTATGGTAGAAATCTAGTCATTAGCCACCGAATCATGGACTTATGGCTAGAATTCAAGGATGTTATCCCCGAGTTCATGATAATCGATCATCGATATAACACAACCTCTGTGACCTAAGATACAACTATGCGAGCTTTTGAGGATAGAGTGGAAAATACGATTCATACGGTGAACTATTTAGGCTGTCTTCCTTCCACAAGAAAGAAACGAAACACTAGAGACGATGAAATGCAGTCATGCTAAATAAGCTTCTACTTGCAAACAAAAGTTAGTGAGTGCAACTGTTTCGTAAAAAGACAACTGTCGTCTACGGAAAACATATGACCTGCTGGAACTCGAGGCGTAGCGCCTGTTTCTCAGCTCTTTGATCGACATCTACAGGACTTGGCTATGGGGGATCACATATTTATTATCAAATAGCCGCAGAAGATACTAACCGTCATAGTCAAGAACCACATGAAATATAATTACTGAGCTCGTATCGGACTTAGGATCCTCCAAGCTACATAATAACTATTGGGGCCAGCCATAAGCCAAGCCCTGAATCCCTGCACCAACAAGAATACACAGTAAAATTTGTAAATAAAGTAAGAAAGCCAGCCAGCACAGACTAAATTGTAGCTTGGAGGAAACGCGAGTTAACCGTAGTTTGTTGACCTAAAGAAGACTGGACTTGGGCCCTAACTTGGCACTTTTACTTCTGGCGGACGACGCCCTGGTCTGATGATGGCATATACCCGAAGCGAAGGCCAAGTCCATGATGCTCTTTTATCGGATTCCCTATTATTTTCCCTAAGTCTTTTTTGCCTGGAATAATGTACGGCTAGTGTTTATGCAAGGATCACTACTTGAGAAGCACAACTGGCGAGCAAAAGCTGCTGTAGAATGAACAAACAAACAAACGAATGGATGAATGTCGTATTGCAGCGTCTGTTGACTGGCGGATTATAGTAACATTTTGGAGACATACAATTGCTGCATTTGTAGAAAGTATAGTACGGCACAACAGGCGAGTGATGCATGTCTCTGACGGCATAGAGTAAATATCATGTTTACAACCGTAGCCAATGACTTATTACTGGTGGTTTTGTATAGCTCCAATGGGATCGCCGTGCTATTCCCTTCTCTATTATGTACTGGGGAAAGCACCTTTTCTGACCTCATTCTGCTGCAGCACCCACCTGCGTTCATCTGCAGACGAAACCTGACGCCAGTCCTCCCCTTCCGCCTCTTCCCCTCTAAGCTGGATGTATGTATGTACCACAGGATGGCTTGTAATATTCTGTAATGTATGCAGCAGTTGAGATCCATACAGTGAGCTGTCTCGCTCGCTATTTCGACGCCGGGTGTCCTACACCAAAAAAAAAACAAGAAAAGAAAGGCTGCAAGCTATGATTATCCAGACTGTGATTATTCAACTTTATATAAGTACGTACATACATACATATTTGAAAATGACACATGCGGAGCCAGCACGATCTGTGGTGATGGTCGCCAAGTCAGGTAGTTTCGTTCACTGCCTTCTGAACCGTTCCGTCCGTTGTTTTTTCTTTCTCTCCCTAGCACTGTTTCCCTAAAAAGCGTCATTGTATATTTTGTATATCTATCTACCTCGTCGGGCTATTGCCGCCGCTTTAAGACCGTAGAAACGAATTAGAGCGTAACTTCTTCTTCCGGCACCGCCATCCCCCGTCCTTTTTTGGAGGAGTGCCTTGTCGCTAAATTGTTTATGAGCCCAGGTTCCTGCTCTTTTTCTTTTGATACTCTTTCTGTCGTTCTTGACCTTTCGCTAGTCTGTCTGTTTCTACTTACTTGGACTCTCATTTTTGTTCTCTCTCTCCCATAATCAATAACACAACATTCTGCATTTCGATTTTCCTCGGATTCTCCTCGTCCTCTACCAGCCCTATTGCGTCTTGCTGCCCGTTGCTTCTTGTTTATTTATACTATCTAGCTCGGTTGTGCCGCTGGCCATCGAGCCCTTTCGCCTATTAGTACTTACATAGTCCTAACAGACCGAGCTCGAACCCTTGACCTCGACGCCGATTCTTGGTTATCCTTTATCCTGGGCCATCCATATCACTCACTGACCTCATTACCTCATTTGCATATCACACGAGCGCACTGGCGGCCTTTCATCTGATCGGGATCCTCAAACGACAAGACACCAACAAACAGAAACAGTCGCAACGCCCGCATCTTCGCAACGCCAGAACAATCGCCATCTGGTTTTTCTCCTTGTATCTTTTTCTGTATTTCTATTCATAGGCTATTTGATGCCCGGAAGGTCTTCATCTAGAAATATCTCGCCGTCCTCTAGGCCGCTTGCTCGAAGCTAATTCCCCCTCCGTCTTAGCGTTGATGCCCACTATTTTGTTTCTCGTATACCCCCCCCCCCCNNCCCCCCTGGACAAACCACTCAAAAGCTCGTGTTGTTGGTGGCCGGTCTTCATCTAGCTTACCTGCCATAAGTGCTCTAGAGAGATTCACTATCGTATTCTACGGCCTAAAATCGTGCGTTCGTTCCTTGCCGTGTTATATCATATTGCTAGAGCCACTTTCCGTTGTGAACTTGCCTTCTTCTTTCTGTTTTTCTTTTTGCTCTTTGTTAAGCGTGTGTTCCATTGCCAACTTCTAACACACACTTGTTCATTGGTTCTTCTTCTCTTTCTTTTAAATACACGAACTAAAGCGCAATGTTTTCCTCATTGTCGCCACGGAGACTCTTGCAGTCACTTGTCTCTGTACTAGCAGTCTCGCCTCTGCTCGGGGCTCAGGCCGCCTACGTTCTAGATCCAGATGATGCTGGTAGGTCTTGCTTTTTTTCATCGTCGTTTGTCGTCGATGTCCTGACCTTTCACTAACACTGTCTTATCAGAAAACGTCAAAAGCATCGCAAAGGACATGGCCGAGGATATGATGGGGTTTTACTCCAAAGTTATGGTACAAGGTGCTCCTGGTGACTTGAAGGCGCCGTATTACTGTGAGTGTTTTGTTTTAGAACCTTGTTTCTTTCCTTTGTTTCCTCCCAATTTTCCCAGGGAAGGGAAGAATAAAGTTTTGGACCCAGGAGATAGGGTTTAATTCTAGCCCAAATCTACCAACAAGCAAACCCCTGTCTAAAATTTTGACAAAAATATCGTTTACTAACACCGTCTTTTGTCGGTAATTAGGGTGGGAAGCAGGTGCTTTAATGGGCATCCTGATTGACTATTGGAAATTGACCGGCGACGATACCTACAATAGCGACGTCATGGCTGGCCTAATGCACCAGACTGGAAAATACAACGACTACATGCCCGACAATCAAACTCTTACTGAGGGAAACGATGACCAGGGATTCTGGGGCATGGCCGTACTTACAGCAGCCGAGCTCGACTTTGAAGATCCGATTAACGGCAAGCCTGGCTGGTTGGCTTTGGCTCAAGGCGTTTTCAACACACAGGCTGCACGCTGGGACACTGCTCATTGTGGAGGCGGTCTCAGATGGCAGATCTTTACGTGGAACAACGGTTACGATTACAAGAATACCATTTCGCAGGGAACTTTCTTCAACATGGCTGCGCGCCTGGCCCTGTACACCGGAAACATGTCGTATGCCGACTGGGCGGAGAAGACGTACGATTGGGTGCTCGACCACGACTATATCGACGACAACTACAATGTCTATGACGGTGCCTACATCTCCGATGACTGCAAGGCGTTGACACCATACCAGTGGACTTACAACAACGGTGTGTTCATGCACGGCGCCGCAGCCATGTACAATCTTACCGGCGACGACAAGTGGAAGGATCGCCTTGACAGATTGATTAACGGTACATCTATCTTTTGGCGTGGCGATAACAACGACATCATGACTGAGGTGGCCTGCGAGACAGTTGAAAAGTGTAACTACGATCAACAGTCTTTCAAGGCCTATCTCACGCGTTGGATGGCTTCCGTAACCAAATGGGCACCGTACACGTCGTCTATCATCAAGCCATATTTACGCGCCACGTCACTCGCAGCCTCCCAACAGTGTCTTGGTGGCGATAATGGCCGTTTGTGTGGCCTGCAATGGTACACCGGCAAGTACGACAACACATCGGGCCTGGGTATGCAGATGTCAGCTCTAGAGGCCGTCATGACCAACCTGATCGAAGAGCAGCCCGACTTCTTGACAGCAGCCACTGGCGGTAATAGTCAGGGCGATTCTGGGGCCGGAGGCAGCGATATCGGTCCCCCTGGTTTACGATATGGCCCTATCGATACTGGCTCTAAAGTCGGTGCTGGGTTCCTGACGGCCGCCATACTAGTCGGAGTCATCGCCGGCATCACATGGATGCTCAAGGATGACGCTACTAGCATCACGTCTATATTTGCTGGTACAGCATTGGGAAGCGCTGGCACTGCTAGTTTCGCCAATTTGTTCAAGCGTGACGATAGTAAATCAGGCATAGTATATGTCGAAAACAAGTCACCTAGCTCGGGACCAACTGTCACATCAACCATTGTGGCTACCATGGCCACCCCTAACACCACCGGACAACAGCCTCCCATGAGGGAAACCGTTTAGTGGCGGCTATTCTCAGACACTGGCGTGGTGAAAGACGAAGAGCGCGCCGTGGCCGGTCCATTGGGGCCTCGTCAAATCCAGCCACATCACGAACAAGAACAAAGAAAAACCAACAACAAGAAAACACTCAATAGCAAGATCAACATTATATCTTGCCTGCACTACAACAAAAGCGGTTTGCCAAAAGGCTCTAGCGGCAACCTATAAACACGACCGAGTCTACCACTACCTAATGTCTTTCCTTTCATGATATCTCTATTCTCATTATCTTTATCTTTCCCGGATCCTGGTCGGGAACACATCGCGAACTTCCTTGCTCCGCCATGGTCATCATCATAAAGGCGGTTGGAACGTGCCATCATGATCATTATCAGTGCCATTATCACTATCACACCCAGTATATGCCTTAGGCAACATAGCAGGCCATTTAATCTTCGGAATACAGCACGATTATATCTGTTAATCAAACCTTCATTTCGGTTTGGTTTTGTTTTAGCATCTCATTGATACAGGAAGAAAATGATCACGCGGTTACTAGTTGGATACGACTCCAACTTTTGGTTTTTATATACATACAACTCGGATCACATCAATAAAGCCAGAAAGTAAAAGCGTTTAAACCCATAACCTATAGCCATGGGATTCCATTATTTATTAATTCATGATTCACCAATGAACCACTTACTGGTCCAGATGGCGTGTTCCACGTGTGTGATTAGAGGGTTACCATGAGTGATTAGCTTTGAACGTTGAATATGAAGAAGATCTGTGTTGATGCCTGTAGTCCGAATCCGGGCAAATCTCGCTAGAACAAGCCCGTTTTGTGCAGTAAGGCAAAGATTTTAGGGAGGAGACAAGCCGGCTATCTTCGGGAAGGATAACTTGTGAATGACGGGACAAGGGTCCACTGATGCGGTCTGAGCGAAACCTGCCGGGAGCATATAAGTATCTGAGTAGCGACTAGTGCTGTTGTTCAATTACATGCTGCTATTCCTGTTTTCTCTGGCGACATTATTAGCAGATAGCGTTTGCCGACATTAACCACTGACGGGCCTTTTTTCTTTTCTTTATTATACTGGTGCTGACTAGTATTGGCCTAGTACCTTGCTGACATTGTCTGCTGTCATTACCCACCACGATAGGGAAAAACACGGCATTGGCAGGACGGAACGACTCTAAGCCGCCGCACCTAAGTGTAACCATGCAAAGCTCATACAAGTTTCTGAGTGTCTGCTTGCTCACTTATTGTTAGTATCGTTAGCGCTGTTATCTTTGTCTATGTTTCTACTGCTACTGCGAGCCTCTCTTCAGTCAATCATCACTACTATTGCATCTATCGTTTGCACTACTACCTTATACAATATCTGTTAGCTGGACACATACATGTTTATTTATCTGTCTATCCCATGGCTTGCATATATTGCCTAGGGCATCTCCATGCACAGTCTTGGTCAACAATACAACGCTTGAACGTCTGCATGTATTCATGACTTTGACGCACGCTTAGACAAAGGCAACGCAAAGTAGGCTATGCCGGGATTCAAAACCAACAATAAGCGGGCAATTTACCAATTCCGCAAAGCCTTACCTATCGATAATTGCTAATTGTTTTTTTCTTCTTTTATCACATTCGCTGTTGGATCATCAAAGTCCGTAAAGGTGGTGTTCAACTGTTTGATTTTCCGCCTCAATACCACATATTGCCATGACCGCCTCGTCCTTCTTTCCATTCCTGCCTCCACTTGCCGCTTCTTCTTCTTTCAAGAAGGGCCCGGCAATTGCCTAACAAAGTGAGCACAACGAGAAATACCGAAGAAGGAAGAAATGAAAAGAAATATGCCATCACTTTGTTATCCTTATCACAGCCAGCTTTCAGGATTTCACTGATCCGTGCTAACCTGGCAAGGAAAAAAAAAACACGTCTTTTTGTCGTTCATGTATGTATCTCGGTTGATAGGATAGTTTCCGCGCGCATCTACACAAGTAGCTACAAGAATCAACGACCTTGAATTTAAAATAAAATAAAAATTTAATAAATAGAAAAGTTTACAATACTGTTCATACATCTGCTGCCTTTGACTACCTAAAAAGTATCCTTTAGGGTGCAAAAGACAGTCCAGTAATTGCCAGTATAAGAAGGGTAGTATTCCTCTTGTCATATGGCTTTACCGGAACCTTTTATTCTCCTGTACATTCATTATAACGTATCAGTAACTTTTCTTTCTTCAGTCACATTCTCAGTATTCAATCATACTTCTATCATTGTTTTTTCTTGGCTCTCTGCTCATTATCTATCACGCCCACCTCTCATCTCTTTAAAAGCTCGTCCGGTCCATTGTTTGTTCAACACCGGAATCATACACTCTAGTCCAATCATCCTTGCCGTCTCCTACCCCCCTTTTCGATAGCCGAAGCGAACTTACAAACCCGTAAAGAATTCGCCCAACATGAAGAAGGAAGTCATCGTCTCTGGCCTGAGTGGAGATATCGGCTTGGTAGTCACTTACCTCAAACCACCTACCGAATGGATCGAACGCATCACCAACACCTTTCCGGGTCTCGAAGTGCGTTTTGAACATACCCACCGCCCTGACAACACTGTGCGTCCCTATTCGGAGATTCCAGCTTCCAGCTGGGAAGGCGTCACCTTGCTGATTACATATCTGCCACCGCCGGCCGAGTACATTCCCAAGGTACGCTTCGTGCAGCTGCTCTCGGCTGGTTCCGATCACTGGAAGGGACATGCGCTGTACGAGAACAAGGACGTGGTGTTTTGTAATGCTAGTGGTGTCCAGCCGGCCCAGATCGCCGAGTGGGTCATTGGCACCTTGCTGTCTGCCCAACACCGCTTCGCTCGCTATGCCGCATATATGCAGACCGGCTACTGGGAGAGTAACTACGACGTCGATATAGATGATTGCTATGGTTCACGCATGTAAGTGATACGCTCCATCTTTATCAAACCAACTGCTATGATTCACTAACTAACTTGTTCCTTCTTCCTTTATCTTCAGTGGAATATTAGGTTACGGTGCTATCGGACGCCAAGTTGCCCGTCTCTCGCAGGCTCTAGGCATGGAAGTCTACGCTTTCACACACCGGCCGCGCCTAACTCCCGAATCCCGTAAAGACTATACATGGACCCAACCTAACCAAGGTGACCCGGACGGGTTAATTCCAGCCAAGTGGATGCATGGGTCGACCAAGGAAGATGTCAACAAGTTCCTACGACAAGATCTCGATGTCTTGGTAGTCAGTCTACCTTTGACCGACGCTACTCATCATCTACTGGGACCCGAGCAGTTCGAGATTCTAAGCCAGAGGAAGACTTTCATTTCCAACATTTCCCGAGGCGGTGTTATCGATCAGGAAGCCCTAATGGAGGCACTAGAATCGGAAAAGATTCGTGGTGCTGCACTTGATGTCACAGATCCAGAGCCACTACCCAAAGATCACCCGCTATGGAAGACAAAGAACATCTTCATCACGCCACACATCTCGTGGAAGTCGCTCAAGTTTTGGGACAGAGTCCTAGAACTTGCCGGGCAAAATTTCCGGGCCTTTGCTCACGGCGAGAAACTCCAAAACGAAGTCAAGAGATAAACGGCAGACTAGGAATCGATACAGTAGTAAGGATAATCAATTCAGTTGTTACTCACATACGTTCTTTTGTGTTTAGCAACAATAATCAATGCGAATGCGATGTGTCTATAAATCAAGCAAGTAGTATAGCCAGTACATATGTTATACAGTATGATTATTTTCTCTTCATTCACAATATTAGGGGTGCCATATGCCAAAACACCACGATGTCTCTGACTAGCAGGCACCGCGAGTCTCGGGAATGTCATAACTTTCTAGTTCAAACATGTCTCGTGGTGTAGCCGAAGTATCATAGCAGTCTCAACCATGGTTTTGAAAATAGTAGGGCCATCGAACTCTTATAACAGTAGGGTCGTGAATAAATACGGTCTCTGGACATGGCAATGTCTATCTATCACTAATTAGGGAAACTAATGAACGGTGAAGGTGAACAGGTCACGATACAAGGCCTCAAGCATATATTACTGACAGTGTGATTGCCACTGTGGAGCATCACTCTATGCTATATGTCGATCAACAATCAATACCTGTATGATTATATATACAGTGAACGAGGCCATTGGGTGTCAATATGAAGATCGTACAATTAGTAAAGGTACATTATATTGTTTATCAATTACTGATGCAATGAATACACCCCAGAACGTCGATCTATCATGTTTTTGCGTTATACAAACTATGATAGATGCTCAAAGCCTTTCCAAGTTTTCCATCAAGCTTGGCCATCATGGAATAATAGGGTTACGCTGCGCAAGATACACGAGAGAAATACGACTATGACTAGGTCCGTAAAATCAAACTACACAGTTTGTGTTTTCTATGAAGTGGAGATATATAAGATAAAATTGTATGACTATCAAGAGACATCCTACAAAACTGTCGTGGCACTGTTGCGAGCCTATCGCAGATTATCTCTGGTTTATCTAGAGATCACAGATGCTGATGGTGAAGGAGAGAGGGACTTCACGGATTATCCAAGCACAAGTCAAAAATGCAATAGCATAGGGAGAAAAAAAAGGGAAAGGAAGAGGAAAGACAAAAGATTAAGTAAGCAAACAATGGCGATGAACGTCATGCCCCAAGCGCTATCCAACTCTATAATATATCTGTGTAGAGTAGTACTTCCAAGCCGAAGACAAACGAAAAGAGTAGTAAGTGCGCAGGAGGTAGTAGTAAGAGCGTGGTAACCAGAATGTAGTAACAGAGCAAGTAGATGATGAAGTTAGCGCTAAGCAATAGTCTTGGTGGCAGGGAGAGAAACATACAGATACATAAGTATCACACAATCCAAGGGGGGGAAAATGAATCCAGAATTTGCAGTTCTATTCTTACCTATGGAGTCCAGACTTGACATAATTGTTGATACCTAGTTGTAAATACATGTAAGAGGACAAGAAAATACATATTAATGTCCGGGGTCTTCCTGGTCATAAAAATGCCACTATTGCCCTACTAACTAGCATATATATAGATATTATAAGCGTTGCCATATCTAGGAAGTAAACACATACTATTAATATATAATTCTCCTGGCCTCTGTAGGCGATTTATTCCATAGGAACTCAATAAACATGGGCAAGACAGGACAAGGGGGCCCAAGTTGATAGAGATGTATCTAAGCTGGAAAAGAGAGAGACCCTTTGGAACAAGGATCATAACTATCCAGGATAAGATTTTTCTTTGCGTAGTTTATTTGTTAGTTTGTTGATTCAATGAAAATACCCAAACTAGTTGGGCAAACAAAAGATAAAAAGCAACACACTGATTTATCATTTTCAATAATTACCGTGAGACAGGTGTATGTAGATTGATGAGACAAACAGATTTATAGACGGAGGCTCGTAAGAAGAAGAAAAAAAAAAAAAGGGAATGAAAACATGAACCCCGCGAAATTTCGGCTAACACCTTTTTCGTCCGCCATGGACTCTACTTTTTTAGACAATTTTATTTCCATATACTAGAGGGAGAGCATGTCTTAGGGTTGACGAACGCATAGTAACCCTAGCCAAACAAAACAGGGGAGTAGCCACATGTGCGCAGACTTGATCTCCATTCACGGTCTGTATCTTGTTTTTCTCTATTGTGTGTGGAAACTCATCTGACTGCCCATTCTAGTCTCTTGTTTCCTTCTTTTGCTATATCTGTCGAGTCCACTTCAAATCACCAAAAGCCTAAGCGTGATCAAGCTAACTTGTATGGGATTCAAATGCATGCCAGAATCTGGATAATGGAGAAGGAGGAGGGGGAATTCACCTGTTTTGTTCACTTGTTGTTGTCTTCAAGATAGAATGAACTAAAAGAAAAAAAAATTAGGGGTGATAAACCGGAGAAAGCAAGAAAACAGACAAAATTTACAAGTCAGTGACAAAGCTGTGAAGTGGTATTTGTAGTTCTTCCCTTATATTCTAAGTTATAATCGTCCGTCGTTTTCGCTTCCTTTGTCTTGGTGGTGGTTCTATCATTTCACCGATGCGGAGACCCTGACTTCCGACTTTCATGTACATACATATATTTCAGGGTTCTATAATATCCCTATAAGACAACTGGAAAGAAATCATACGTTTACTCCAAGTGATAACTAACCTTTTTTATTCAAAAAGGTTATCAGATCAGCCTTATAAACTAAACTTTTCTTGCTTTTTGCCTTGGAAAGCTAAAAAATCAATCAAATTCGTGGAATAGGAATACGAACGGAGCACTTGGTGGCTGTGACTCTGCTACCATCTGTGATCAACTTACACACGGCTTTCCGTGGTTGCAAAGTTTAGTTTAATTGACCGCATGTACTAATATAAGAGTAAAAAGTCTTGGTACATGTGGCTAATTGAAAAGTGGCATTAAGAATATATGTATAAAAAGAAGTTAGTTTTGGCAATCTGCGATGAACACAGAACGTTTCGGCCAGATACCTTTTTTTGCTAACTACATATCTTTTAATATCCAGTTCCTTTTTATTTAATGTCTAAAAAAGTATGTCATATTTTTTCCAGCATAGTCTTCTACCTGGGAAATATTAGACCGTGACCTTGGCCGGTGATATGAAACACGTCTTCTATCCTGAACCTGGGCCTTATTCTCTATTCAAAGTTATCTTTTTCTTGTATTTTTCAGGTGATTTTATCGATGGCGTCTCAGGATATCCTTATCTCTGGGTCTAGGCTTTTTCTTATCAACACTATTATTTTTCTTGGGATGTCTGAAGTCTAGACTGGAGAAACACTTTCAGGTACCAATATCGTATCTTGTATCTATTTTCGACTTTTGAGAGTTTTTGTGTCGATTTCTTAAGACTAGAGACTGCGTAACTGACTATCTTAGTGTTTACTATTATTGACGCACAAGTCACTTTCCTAACAATAAGTTGCAGTTCCCTCGTGGCTTTGATGACGTTACATCATAACAGGGTCTGTCATTTCCTTAAGCTTTTGTCGCTAGTCACTGTAATATCTTGGGGGCCACATTGTCCAATATTTTGGTGTTGCTGCTGCTACCCAGTGATACTTGCTGTGCTCTGCCACCGTCTCGCCTGGAGATTACTGGCTGTCAGATGTGCGCAGCACGGAAAAGTCTGGATCCAAAGTCTAGGATAGTTGGACTGGGGATTGATTTCTCCACTGCGGCAGAAAACTAGAGCTTATCGTGGGTTTGTTTGCTTGCTTCTCTTGTCATCTCCTCCTTCTCCTCTCTCCTTCCTGCAGAAACCAAGCAAACTCGGACTGAGCGGCCGTTCGCTCTAGACCAAGTCCTGTCAGGAAACTAAGCTAAAAGAGAGAGAACGAGGGACGAAGAGAACCCACAAGAGAAAGAAGAGAAGCTCCTGGATTCTCAGACCGGACGAAACACTCACTGCACAACGATCGCCAGCGCCCGAGCACCTTTTTTACGTTCAATATTTCCTATAGGCAATCTATGTAGCTTGTTTCTCGTACTGTCCCAATCTCAGTCTATCAGAATTTCAATGGACTGGCCGAGTGGCTTTTCTCATCCAGACCCCTTTTATATTTCCATGCTGTAGTTCAAGTATAGAGAGAAAAGCATGCTCTTAGTGAAAGTTTGCCTGCGTTTGCCGAGTCGTTGCTAGCGAAGCAAGCGCATTACGCAGCCTCTGTATATCAGCTCTATAACCAGTAGCATGATAGTGAGGTTTCTTGCCTTGAAGTGCCTGGCTGGTGCATAACTTCCTACTGGCTACAGAGAGGCGATAGGATATTTGTCTTGTCCTAGGAGGTTGTGAGAGCGTATCGATAAAAGAACGAACTAGCTGATGTACTTGAGCTTAGTCTTAGCGTCAGTGTACAAGTTTGAAGTTCAAAGAGGGCTCGAGCGACGTGTAGTTGTAAGTGCGGGAATGGTAGTTACCTGCAGACAGGCAGGCCCATAAATTCGGACTTAATTCAGACATTAGGGATCAGAAAAGTGACAATCTACGTAGTTGTATGACTATCACAACTACATGTGTTGATTTCATAATCACAAGACTTCATAATCAAGATTCTACAACAGAACCCAGGCAGAGCAAACTTAAATGTGCTCTTCAATCCCAGTCATCTCATTCACACCCATGATCTCTGATATGCACTCCCACACCCCTCCCCCATCCTCCCATCCTCTCGTCCCTTCCCTTTTCAGCAGCGCTTGACCGGGGATGAGCCCTGTCATTGGTGTGTCGTCTGGCCATTTGGGCCCCAGTTTTCCTTCGTTTGAGCCTCTGACTAGCCAATCAACGGGCGCAGAAGCCGAATAAGTGAAGCAGTTATCGTCCATCACCGTTTGACATTAACGGGCTCTTTGAGCGCCGTCTCGAAATTTCTGGACTGCAACTGCGACTGCGTCTGTTTTATTTGATTGTGGAGGGATCAGACTCTTGCGATCCAATGCAGCACAAGAAACAAAAAATAGACACTCTTTTCCTTATTCAATCTCGTCCTGTCTTTTTTTCTTTTTCTTTTTCGTCCTTTTTCCCTTCTCTTCTTCTATCTCGCTGCATTGTTTTGCTGAGCAAAAACCATCACCGAATGCTGCCTGGCTAGCAACTCAAACCGAATAAACAGATACAGACAGACATAGTCAGTAGTTACTATCACAATCGCAGCTTTAGCCTCAGCCTCAGCCTCGGTTTTGCGTCTGCTTTCTCTTCTTTTCTTTTTTTCTTCTTTTGTTTACCTTTCTTCGCTGCCATCGTCTCGATCTCAATGATCGACATTCCGTTCATTTCTCAACTCATCAACTCATCAACTCATCAATCTATCTATTTTATCTGCCATCTTCGCTTCTTTCTCGCTCTGAGTAATAATACACCACACCGTTGCCGTGATTGATCGTCACTTCATTCTCTTTCTTTCGAGCCGGCCTCTTTTCCAACTCCGACTATATCGACCTCTCTCGTTGCCACACCGCACTGGGGCTTCGTTTATTGTTACTGCCACATCTTCAATCCGAGTTTGCAAGCTGAAAGTCCGCCGTCTCTCGTTCATCACCGTCTCTCGTTACCTTTCTACTCCAAATTGATATCTCTATTTCTCCTACGACGCCAACACGCCTGTCATTTCTTTGCTTCGAGCTCCTAGTATCAAACCTAGACCCGCTATCTTGAAGAACACGCGTAGAATCTTTCGACTACTTTTTGCCTCCCTTGCTATATACGCCCCAGGGAGATTACTTGCCTGTCTTAGACACTCATCTACACAAGTCAAGTCTTGAGCGTTTTGCTGTTTCGCACCGTCTATCAGCCCCCCGTTCCAACAAAACCCGGCTATCCAGTATTGCCTATAGCCTTAGAACGCAGCTTCCGCCGCCGTCGCCCATATGAGCCAGCCCCAATATGGGAGAAGCACAATGGATCGCCAACCACAGACCAACCAGCCCGGATCGGTCCGCGCAGCTCGAGAGCGCATGTTAATGATGCAGAACCAACAACTAGCCGAATCTTATGCCCAGCAAGCAACTCTTGCCCAGTATGTCGAAGCTGCTCGCCGTCCACCGACTCGCCCACCTGCCACTGCAGTAGCCTCAGATGGAAACGGCATGTCTCGCAATCCCAGATCAGCTCGCCCCGGATCACAATCTCCTCCGCGGAATCAACTGCCACAGAATGTTACACAAGCACCACTTCCAATGCGTGTTGATCCTGCTGAAGCCATAGGAGTCGCTATTTCACAGCCTATCCCCATTCAGCAACCAATCCAGAAACAACAGTGGCCACTTCCGCAAGCTACTCCTAATACTCCAGTTTATCAGCCTCCACCGGGACGCTCACAACCGCCCCCAAGACCACCAAGACCAAGCAAAATCATCTCTATGGTGGGCAACAACCAACCACAACTGCAACTACAAGTGCCACCCGAGTCTCAAAAACGTCAACCGCCGCCACAAGACGAGTACCAGGAGAGCCCTCAAGACTCTGACGAAATCAACACAGCTTACACCACCTCTTCACGTCCCTCCGTATCGTCAGTTGGCTCGATTCCTGAATTTCCAGTCCCAATACCGCCTCCACCACCGCCACCTGAGCTGCAACAGCCAATTCTTCCCAGAAGAAGCACTTTAGGCCCTCCTCCATCATCAAGACGGGGAGCCTCTTCATTCTACTCTACACAGTCATATGTCGAGCCCATTCCAGAAGAAAGCTCCCAGATCTCTCGCTCCCACTCTTCATTTGCCTCTAGCGCCGCTATTCCCGACGATTTTGGCTCCGAGATGGGCTCGAGCCCTGGTTTCATATCTGATAATGACGAACTGTCACTCTATGACGAAGAAACATTCGACGATAGACCATCATTCATGATTTCAAGGCCAGATACTGGCTCATCTGGAAATTCTGGTGCCTCAGAAGCCACTGCACGTGCCGTTCCAGTACCAGCTGCCAACCCGTTTCTCAGTTCCGAAGACACAGACAATACCGGCCCATCTAGATTAAGAAACCAAGTCATGGACATGAATGGCCCTGGGCTCAGCGTCAATACCGTGGCCCAGCGTAATCCTCAGCCCGTGACACCCGACCATATTCGCCGGTCAGTCTTGGCTGCTGCTGAGACTAACCCGGAGCGTATGAGTATGGCTGTCGACCAACAACAACAGTACAGCAGACTTTCTGCTATAAGACGACCGCCCAAGCTGGATATATCTGCAGCCAATGGCAGAAATAGCACTACCAGTCTGCCTGACATGATCCGTAGAGCTACGAGATTGGCCTATATGATTGACAAAGGTAAAAGACCAGCCAGCAATGTTCCAGAGTTCGCCTTTGTCGACGCTCCTATGCCTCGTGGCTCGGAACTTTACCCTTCCAACGATCGTCAGTCTGGCTTATCAGATATGCTTGCGGCTTTCCCTCCGCCCGCGCAGCCACAGTTGACTCCAACTATTGAGTCAAAGCCCCAGAGCAGAGTCCGGAGCTTTATTCGCTCTCCCAGCACTTGGCCATTTCCACCAGGAAGATCGTCTGGCATGCAACAGATCAGATCACCACTTACTACGACAGCTACTGGTCTTTCTGAGAAGACCAATGCCAAGCGTGGTCGTCGCTGCTGTGGCTTGCCCATGTGGGGTTTCATTCTTCTGATGGTGATGCTTGTGATTCTTGCTATTGCTGCCATCGTTCTTCCCTTGAAGTTCTTTGTCCTGAACAAAGACTCTGGTAGTACTGCATCGCCTGAATCGGACACTAATGACTGCTCTAGCACTCTTGTATGCTTGAATGGGGGCACTAGTGTGGTACTCAATAACCAGTGTTCCTGCATCTGTGTCAATGGCTTCACGGGTGACGACTGCAGCATTGCCGGTGCTACTGGATGCACGACTACAACTCTTGTCACGACTGGAAACTCGACCGCCAGCATTCGCAATGTGACTCTTGGTCTTGCTATCCCTCGTCTTATTGCTGAGGCACAGAGCAGCTACGATGTGGCTTTATCTGGCACTGAGATCCTTGCTCGGTTTAACGCTGCCAATCTGTCATGTGTGCAGCAGAACTCACTTGTTACATTTGATGGTTCAGCAACACGCACTGACACTGACACTATAAGTAGCGACAGCAAGGATGTCGATGTCTCAGAGAATCGCGTCTCAAATGATGACAGTACGACCTTGTACACATTGACTGTTTCGAAGCCTGTTGCTACTTCGACTGCTGCTGTGGATAAGCGTGACGATGCTACAACCTCACCAAACGTCGTGACTGTCTCGTCGGTGCTTACCACTACTATTGATATCACTGTTACCTCGACAGTTCTTGCTGATAGCAGCACCATCACGACGACATTTACTAGCAATGCTGTGATGACTACGACGATGACTCTGACTTCTACCACGACTGTCCCAGCCGCTACTTCCACAGGGACATTCTCTGCTAGCGAAGACGCGACTGACTTTGCTCGTATCGCCGTTCTTTTCATCTTGCAGGAAAAGAGTGTTAGCGAAGCATCTTCTGCCCAGTCTGCCATTGAGGATTTCCTCACTAGTACAGACAATCTGACTGCTTCTGATGCACAAAATATCACTCTCGGCAACAACAATTTTGTCAACCTAGTTAACTTCAAGGTCGATGCTGGTTCGACGGAAGCTGGTAGTGGCGATACTACGGCTGGATCATCGACGACTAGCTCTAAGCGTAGTATTTCGCTCTTGTCTCTAGACGAAGCGTATCTGGGCAGCGAAGAAGATGAAGCGGTTGAGCGTATGCGAAGGTATGAACAGGAGAGAAGAGATAAAGAAGAGATTGCGGATACATTACGACGTGCTGCGGAATATATCCAACACCGCAAAACGATGATACGTACATGGCCGTAAGTGAGCTTTCCTACCTCTTCTCTTCTTGCCTCTCTTATTTAATGATTTCTTTTCTTTGTTTTTTTCTTCTTTTCTTTCTTGATAATAGGCATTTTTGAGATGATAGCCTGTGTACCATTATGACATATTTTTTTTTATTTCCCCCCATTTTTATTTTCTTCATTATCGATCATATGGCCTGCGTTTTGTAGCATTTCACTCCTTTTTTTTCTCATCTACTTACAGATATCTTTTATATATTTTCTCCTTTTCCTTGTCACCAACTAAAACATCTTGGGAAACTACTTTATATATAACTATACAATTTACCTACTTATTTATCTTGTTCACTTATTTTTTCCCCCTCATGTCTTTCTATCGAAAGCATTTTTATATTTCCACCAATATACCAATATATTAGCAAAGTCAATCTCAAAACACTATAGTTGTTTTCTTACTATCATAACCCGACATCTATATCTGACTTTTGAAATAGTCTGGTCTATCGTTATCGCCTTAGCGGTATAAGGATACACATTATTGAAATCATATTTAGTGCCATAACTGCCATAACTTTCCGCTAGTTTTGGCAAAGATACCACAACAGTAGTAGACATATAATGGATAACATAGAAGACTTTTTTTCTCCATAATTGTGTGCTTCTAGTGATAATAATCAGGTGAGAATAGAATGAACATGGCTAAGATTATAGAACAAGAAGGAAAAAGAAAAAAAGTAGTCCGTTTTGAGTACCTAGAGTATCTATATGGAAGAAAATAAAGAAAGGAAATATAGTAGAAAAAGAGACCCAGGAGGAAGTAAAGTGAATATGGAATAAAACACGAAAAGTATACGATCATGACATGGGATATATACGGACGGGTTGCTTAAGAGTGTGATGTTTTGGTGGTTATATGTAAACGAGATAGATGTTTACATAGTAGAGATACCCTCATACTCGTCGTAACCTAGAGCCAAGTTCATATTTTCTATCAAGAGGATATGGTTAGTATTATTTCACAAGATAGAATACAATAGAGAACTGCTTAATATGTATGACTTACGCAAGCATTGAGTGGCAGCGCCCTTGTTCAGGTTATCAATGGTCGCACAAACAACAACATGCGATCCACTGCTGTGCACGGCAAAGCCGCCAATTTCAACACCGTGCTTATTCATGATGTTCTTGACGACGGGAGCTTCGCCGACGACCTTGACGAGCTTCTCGCCGGCATAACGGTCTTGGTAGATCTGGCGGATGTCACGAGACGTCATGGGCGCCTTGAGAGGAATGTGAATTGTGGCGTGGATACCACGGAACCACGAGGCAACGTGGGGTGAAAACGCAACTTTGGCGCCAACATGGACGCCAATTTCGCGCTCGTGGATGTGGTCAGTCAGACTGTAAGGGAGTAGGTTGTCACGCAGATTCTCGGTGTCGTTCTTGGGCGACGGCTTCGTTCCGGCACCAGAATAGCCGGAAATACCGAATACGGAGGGGGTGCCCGACAGGTAGGGGATCATGGGTGCAATGGCTAGTTGCGCGGCAGTAGCGTAGCAGCCGGGGTTGCTGATGCGGGTGGCAGTGTAGATCCTCTGGCGGGTCGTCAGCTCAGGCAGACCGTAGGCCCATGAATCGGTGAAGCGGAAGTCGGCAGACAGATCGACGATGATGCTGCGGTGGTCGGGCTTGGTGGCAACGGCCTTGGCAGTGGCCGCATCGATGGCCTCAACGAACGGTTTGCACACACCATTAGGAAGAGCCATGACCCAGCAGTCAACTTCGCCAGACTGTTCTAGGCTGTAGACATCCTCAGTCGACAGGTTATCGTAAGTGACCTGCTTCTTGGTGTAGCCAGCTAGTTCCTGGCCCTCGAGCTCACGCGAAGAAACATAGCGCAGGTCTAGGTTGGGGTGAGAGTTGATAAGCTCTACTAGCTGTTGACCAGTGTAACCGCGAGCGCCAATCAGGGCAACACGCGATGGTAGGTCATTGGAAGCGTTCTTCTTGCCCATGGGGGGGTTAGGGTTAGTTGTGGTGACGTAGGAGCGAGCGCCACTAAGTTGTCTAAGGGTTAGTGTTGTGAGTGTGGAGATGTAGGTGAATCAAAGACTTACATTTGAGTGGCGTTGTAGATGGAACGGCGCGCAAAAGAGCTGTAAGAGCGAGTCTGCTGTCTGGCTGGTCGCAGGCTACTATTTCTTGTGTTGACATGAGCTGCCTCTCTGACACCAGGAGCAGCCAGTGATGCTCCGGTCAGCGAAGAGCCAGTGGTCTTGAAATTATCCAGGGCTGCCTTGAGGCTAAAGTCGGTCTCCATGCCGTACCAGAATAGGAGAGTACCGTTTTGGTTGAAGTGACCATCAGCATTCTCGAAAAACCAGGTCAGGTTCTCGTCCTCGGAGCTCACGGTCCAGACTAAGTTAGGGTTAGCTTTCTTGATAGCAGAGAAGACGTTGTCGGAAACATTGCTCAACCAAGCAGACTTGGTCATGGTCAGAGTCGACAGAGTGGCAGTGGTGTCATCAGCGGCACCAGGCAGAACAATGGCCAGGCAGTTGAGCGCCTCGTCAAAGTACGCCTTGAAGGGGTTCTGGCGCAAGTACGCGATGTAGCGATCAACAGAGGCCTCGGCGTCTAGCGCTAGGCGGTCGCGAACTAGGGCGTTCTTGAGCTTGTCAAGGCCGCCGAACTGGGTTTCGAACTGCTCAATGGTAGTGGCAATGTGAACCTTGTCGCCGCGGCGAATTAGGGTGCCAGCTCCGGAGTCGGTGAACAGCTCCTTCTGGAGGTCCTGGGGATGGATGATGGCGACGGAAGAGGTACGAGGTAGAGTGTCAAGAAGCTCCTTGATCTCCTTGATTTTGAGACGAGTTCCGTAGCGGCACCAGGGCTGGGACATAAGGTGGTCGTACTCCTCATCCAGGTTGATGGATGAGATCTTTTTGTTGGTCTCGCCGTTGTATAGGCCACCCTTCTCAGACAGATAAACAACCTTGAGAGGCTCCAGGGCACGGGCCAGTTCAGCAGCTGCAACGTCAGCGTTGACGTTTAGAACCTGACCATCAGTGGTCTCAGCCATGGAGGTTAGGATGGGGAGGTAGCCTTGCTCGATGGCGAGCTCAATAGGGGCCTTGTCAACAGCGGTGATTTTGCCGACAAACTTCCACTTCTCCTTGTCGAGATAGTCGGCAGTTAGAGCAGTGGTGATAGGGCGGGCCTGGACGCCGTGCCTCTCCAGAGCCTGAGTCAGACGTAGCGACTCGGTCAAGAAGAGTCTGCGCGCCACGCCGAGGGTCTTGCCGTCAGTAACGCGGATACCTTCCTCGAACTGGGGCTCGACACCGGCCTCTTCCAGGAGCTTGTTGAGCTGCGGGCCAGCGCCGTGAACAATGACGGGGTACAGGCCAAGCTTGTATAGGAGCCATAGGGCGGCGCATAGATCGTCAATGTATTCAGTCAGGATGGCGCCACCGACCTTGATGACGGCGAACTTCTGCGAGCTGACTGAGGTGAAGTACTCGAGGTACTGCTGGCCTTCACGGCGATTTCCGATGCCACGCAGAGTCTGGGCCACGATGTCCCGCATGTTGTCCTGGGCTGGCGAGTTGAGCCGCGCGGCACTAGTGGACAGCTGGCGGAGCATAGCCACAGAGGGCGATACACCAGAGACCAGTGATGAGGGCGTGGCAGCCGAAGCACGGCGTCCCAGAGAGAGACGAGCGCCGTAAACAGCACGGCTGCTGCTGCGGAAAAGCACAGCACGGGTGGCAGAGCCCGAAGCGGAGGCAGCAGCTGAGGAGAGCATTATGGCAACGCTTTATAGAGACGGTGTTGACAAGATTGTAAGCAGACACAGAGGCAGTGACAGAAACAAAATTGGCCGTTTCGTCGTCGTGCGGGCGTCGAGGAGGAAAACGGCGTCTAAAATCAATTGAGAGGCGATCCAGTTGAGTGACTGGATTGAGTCTTCCAAAGCGGATAATCGGATAGGAAAAAAAACCCACTGGCACTGTGCCTGTCGAAATCGGAGGTAAGATATAGGGAAGATGGAAATAGAAAAAAAACACTAGACGGAAATCAAGATCCAGCAGCACACCTGGAGATCGATAAACAGCGACGAAAAGATGCGCCTCCGACGAACAAAAGGAAAATCACAGGATCGAAAAAGAGAAAAATGGAAGAAGAAGAGAAAAACAAATCCAGGCTCTGCTCTTTTGGAAAAGAAAACAAGAGGTCTACCAATGTAGGTGCGATACACGGAAGAAGTAGTTGCGCACTATAGCTCGATCGCTCGATAGAAGGACGCAGTTGCCCACCGTTGCGTTGCTCTTTCCGTTCAAGTTTCCATCCATTTACACCATAGCGGGCCCTATCTAAGCAGACTCCAAAAAACCACAAGCCCACTATCAATTGCGCCTGATGATTGGCTGCAAGCCCGCTCTAGACTTGCTATGGGGGAGGGGCAAGTCGGCGTCCCTAATGTTAGAGTCGAAGTCATAGCCTATCAAGCCGCTGACAGAGCTTCACTAGGGGACAATTGCCAGTAATAATTTATTCATCATTAGTGGCTTCTTCCTCTGTCGTACTAGTGGGGTCTTCTTTCCTGATTCTATTATTCATTTATATTCATTTATGAGGAAGGAACAACACTGAATACTTGGGGTGCGCATTATCGCAATATTATTAGGACGAGTAAACTAAGTATAGTTACTGTCTATCAATTTGATATTTAGCCAATCTCTCTCTTGTCCTCATGTTGGTGTATTTGCGCCGGCAATAACCATCCGTCTTTCAACCGTTATTTTGCCATTCTTTTTGGTTGACGCATGCAGCTGCCCTTGCATGGAATATCAAACTCGTTGTCATATCTTCAATATTGAGTATTACAATTCTGTAACTAACCTGCTTAATCATTCTATTCCCATTCCCACAGAAGAATTGCTTCTCCGTCTTCTTCACTATCAGCGCTTCCCTTCCCCCTTCCCACTAAAGCCCTCACCGTTCCAAAGCTCTGTAGATAGATACACAAAATAACTAGCAATTTACTAGCAGCACTCACCCTGGCCTATAATCCCGAGGCCGCTAAAGCAACGCAACAACATAACACACGGGCTTCAGCCTCCGCGCTGTGAGTCTGGGTACTTTTATTTCCATGCTTGTCAGAGACTGACCGGCAATCATGCACTAATTGACTAATTGGAGCTCTTGAGTCGTTGTATGTCACAGGTCCTTTTTGTGCTCAGTCTTCTAGCCTTTTGATTTGACTCAAAAGAGGAGATCTGGTTGTTTACAAGATGCTGTTGTTGACTTAAATCAAGGGTTAGTACATAGGGTTACTTTTGCTCATCGATTTTACAACAAAAGCTCGTTACCGGTTCTAGCAGGAGCTCGTGCACTAAAAAAGGTGCTACTATTACAGGGTTATGGGTTAGGGTTTTTACGGATTAAACCACTTACACAAAGTCAAACTAGATCACCACCTGTAATGCCTTTGTTTGTGCAAAAAGAAGTAGGATTGGAAGATCTGATCATTTAAAATCATACAACCTTCTGTATAAGCAACAGATCTGAAATTTGAAGTCCGGTACAACATTATCACAATGATAATTTCCCTCTTCGTAAATTGGAGTGCCTTCTGTGACACAACCGGACCGTCTATAAAGTATAGTAGATGTCCGTAGTAGTATCATATTTATCTTGGCATGATTAAGGTTCCAAGTGTACCGACTCTTGTGTCGATATGAAGCGAGTTCCTAAGTGGCTTGTCCCTACTCTAAAGCGAGGCTTTATGACAACAACTCGACTAACAACCGACCATTACCATCAATATCGTGTTGAGATCTTATACTCCTTATATGTAGCCTCTATGATATACATCACATTGACTGTATTCGACACATTTCTTGCCTTTCTCACTCGCTATTCCCCATTTCTCATCATTCGCCCTCTTTTATCCGTAAAGCTAGTAATTTTTACGTACTATAGCAGCAAGTACTTCTACACGCAGCACTATCGTGAGCTCCTTGTTCGTACACACGGATGCCAGACAATACAACGAGATGTATACAAATTTACTGAGACCATTCAAGCAATGCGTACTACGATTAAACTGGCCAGAGAAAACCTCTCGATGCTCGCCTTAGATCTCTGCTATAAACGATTTGGCGATACGCATATCTATCGATTTCTCGGACAGCGCCTTATGACTTCACGCCAACCTGCCTTGATACGCGCAATCCTTCACGACGATATTAAATACTGGGAGATCAAGGGTCAACAAGCGTATGCATACAAGTTTCTCGCTAGTCCTCATACCATATACTCTCTAAACGGCTTAGCGTGGAGGACGGAACGAGATAGAATAAGTACACTATTTATACGGAATCACGAAGCAGATATTGCCTGTTGTCATCGGCATACCAAAGACTTGATCAAAAAGTTGGTCTATAACGAGTCTCATCATGATATGCAAAAACTTGTGCAGCTACTAATAGCGGATATCACAATGGAAATCCTGTAAGTCAAGGGCTTCTCTTCGTCATTAGAACCAGCCCTGAGTCAACTAACCCTAGTATATAGCACCGGCACAGTAACAGACGCTGTGTACAGCCCTGATGACAATCCAGATACAACAGCACTATTATCCGAGATGATGCAGTTCATGAAAGACGCCCAAAATAGTCTTTCCCACATTCCACCGTTTCTTATACCGTTTGTCTCTCAGATCAGTAGTCTCTACCATACCCTGAACTTAGCACTTTCGATATCCCAGAGACGCCTAGCACGTACCATAACACATATGTTAACCTACGTAGAAGCAACACGTAATCCTTTAACGCCAGCACATAAACGAGTCTTCCTAGACGATGTACTACGAACTAGCGGATCCATGAACACTTATCCTCAGGGCCTAAATAGTGCGTTCAGAGCTGATATGATAGTCGATGCGCCAAGTGGAGATGTGAATAAGCAGCATCATGCCCACGCTCGAGAAACAGCGACAGGGTTGCTTTTTCCGATGGTGAATGGCTGTTCTCTGGTGATTACTGCTATGTTATGGCTACTAGCACAGAACCCACGCTGTTGGTCTGAAGTAAGGAGGGAGATATCAACTGCACTCAAGGACGATAGACAGCCGTCATGGAAAGAGATCAAGAACTTACGATATCTAGAGATGGTGTTCAAAGAGAGTTTGTTTTGACCCTTCCATATTCAACTTATAAAGAACAAGAAGGACTAAGTTTGAAGCACATGCTGACTCCTTGAGCTTTTGTAGCTTTACGCTTATTTCCCGTATTTGACGTATGCTCCCGGGCACCTCGTTTTGATCTTGTGATTCCCGTTGGCGGAGGCCCTAACGGCCTGTCTCCTCTCCTCATCGAAGCCGGAGAAAGCGTCGAGTATTCTCTCGCCATATTGCATCAAAACAGCGAAATATTCGGCCCCGAGCCACATCTCTTCAACCCATCACGATGGAAGCAATTCTCCGACGATAGCACTGATAGTAACATCGGTACTAGAAATACCACACCTTCTAGCCACCACAAGAAGTGGAAAAGACCGCCACCGCGTAGTTGGGAATACTTGCCTTTTGGCTACGGCCCACGGTCCTGCCCAGCACAGACATTGGCGACGCAGATGATCCTGTCAGTCGTAGTGGCTGTGGCACGTGGGGTTAGTGACCTTAGGGTTACGCCAGAAACGCCGGTGTTTACGAGTATCTTAGATGTACGCATGTCACGCATCATCATGACAAGATTCTTGGTTGATTTTCCTCTGGAATTTGTGCTAGATACACAATCAGCTGTCGTACGGAATATTGTCCGTGAGGGTGAGGAGAGGCCGAAGCAGCAGAACGTGGCCGCAGATACCGAGAAGGAAGAAGTGGATGGATGATAGATGAGGCTATGCTAGTTGTTAGAGTTGTCTTGTACATGTTTCTGCTGCGTGTGTGGTCGGGGAAGGCTTTCATGTTGCCGATATTGCGCTGCTAAACATTGGTCTGTCTATACACCGCATATACTTCATTCGGAGTTAAAGTCTTATAGACTACATATATTTTACCGAAATCATCGATATTCCACTCACGAGATACGACATGGTATCATCCATGACGAATACAACCAAGAACCTGATGCGACTTTCTGTTTAACAAACTCCGTGATCGAGAATCACTGACATTTTCTTCTTTTGACCAACACTATTCGATATGATTAGATAACTCATTAAGCATTCTGGGATTCTTGGTGGAGCTAGACCACCTCGGTTATAAGTCGATGTCGTCCCATCGAGTCCTATTGAATCCTGAGGTTATCGATGCCGTGGGGTCCTTTGAAGAATCTTGATCTGATAAGCCTGTTAGCTCTGGCGTTGGCCTTCTTTCTTACATTTCCTAGCACGGGCTATGGTTGTATTTTGCTTTTTTTTTTTCTCATGTCTCTTTTGACGCAGACCTCTTTGTATCATGTTATTAAAAGCTCTTTCTTTTTTGTTTTCGTTCTGTCTCAGGGATCTAATAATTTTGATCTGATAACAGCGTATACGAAGCCATGGGTGGGTCTACTAGCTTGGTTTTGTGACACACTTCATTTGTTTCTTTAAGGGTCCCCTAGTAATTGTGAGCATTTATATTTTGTAGTTATATTGATGAAGAAGAAAGAAATAGAAAAAAAAATAAAAATTATAATTTAGTTAAGACGCATGCGGAACCCCGCTTCCTTCGTTTAATTTACATAACTCGCCCACAAACAACGAACAAAGCAAAAAGACAGTGATATAAGCCATATTAAAAACTGATAAATCTAAACGAATGCGTGAAACCGTCGAACTAACGGGGTCTGGTCGGCAATCTTTTCCACTAACGCCGTCAACGATGTTGCCTGTATGATATCAAACACTGGTAAGTCGACTTGTGTCTCGCGTAGCACCCAACTACGGAGTTCAACTGCCACTAACGAATCTAGGCCATATGTCGATGGCGGATTGCCTAGATCCAGGTCGTCTTTGGCGATAATTAACGTTCTGGCTAACTTGCGCTTTAGACAGTCGGCGATGATGACGGTAGCCTCGAGAAGTGTTGGAGCGGCTTGGAGTTGTTCCGAGAATTGTGCAAGAGCTGTGATTGAGGCTTCTGCGCCATTACAGACATTCCATCTGTGTATATCACGGACTAGCGGGCCGAAGGTTGGATCGCGGAACCAGTGTGGAGGATCGGTGAGGTCATAATTCTGCTGGTAGGAAAGACCCGTGATCATCTGGGTCATTGACAGTTGTGATGTATTTTTTTGGACGAGTGAACTAGCCGTGGCAATGTCGAAGAGAGCATGTAGTTGATCAGGTGTGATGCCAGCATATCCCCATTGGCGTAAGTTGCGTGAGATTGTGTCGTCGGCTTGATTGGCAATATAGCCAACTTCTTCGACCATGCCTAAATCTAGCGTAACGGCTGGGAGATTTTGAAGTTGGCGATAGCGAGCAAGACCATCTTGGAAAGAGTTTGCTGATGTATAGTTGGCCTGACCTGAGTCGCCAATAACACCTGTGGTGCTCGAAAGCATCACAAAGAATTCGATATCGGGATGAGATAATGAAATGGTGTGTAGGTTCTGACTCCCTTGAACCTTTGGGCGTGTCACTTTGACGAAGTCCTCAAACTTCATATTCTGGAAGATACGATCTTCAAGGACCATAGCACTCTGGACAATACCCCGAAGCGGTGGCATCGAAGAAAGAGCCTTTGTGAGTGTTGAATTTAGCTCAAGATAATCGGCAACATCACAAGCTAAAACTTTGACTGTGACACCCATATCATGAAGGTCGTGGATGAGGCCAATTGCATGCGGCGACGCCGTGCCTCTCCTACTGAGAACAACGATATTCCTGGCTCCTTTCGATGCCATGTGACGTGTGATGCTAGCACCAACACCGGAAACACCACCAGCAACTAGATAAGTTCCATCAGACCGATACTGGATGTGGTCTGTTATACAAACGGGAACTTTGATATCGCTATCTCGAAGATTCACAACATAGCTGATAGTTGGATCGAGGCTATCCAAGGAAAAGTTAAATCTCGGGTTTAGAGGCGCAACGTGACGGTCAAGATTGATTCGATCAACTAGATCAACGTGGTTAGTTAGATTAGCTCCATCGATCTCTAAGCGAGGAGTTGTAGCACGAGAATAACGACTATCATGTGTTGCAAAAGGGAGTCTTCGACACTCTTTACACTTCTCTCGTGTCACTTTATTCTCTCGCTCCTTTGACTCCTGTGGCTCCTTTGACAAACGTGAATTATTTTTGTCTTCGTCATTGATGAACTTCATACCTTCAGAATAGAAAAAAGCATCCAAATGACTACGCTGGGATAGGCGGTCGATATCGATGCACATCCATGTAATGTTCGACCTCAGCAGGCTGATATCGGCTCTTTGTGGCTGCCCATCCGGAGACAGGCGTGGTAAAGTTGCATAGTAACCGCCTGTGGTGATGAGATCGCCTAAAGCCGCAATACTATTGGGAGACGTTGATGCCGTTGCGTCAAAGATAGCCTGGACGGAATTACTAGAAAATCGGGCTTGCATACTAGTAACACACTTACGCTCATCTCCAATCACGATGTTGTTTTGCTTTACTCCTCCAAATCGCATAAGATTTGCCGCTTGCTGATGAGTGGCAACAGTAGCGAAAACTCGAGCTTTAAGTAATCCGGCGAATTTGGCTATGAAATGCCCAAGGGAACAGCCCGCATTATGAACTAATACTATATCTTTCTCACCGACACAAGCCTTATCGAGAAAGTAAGAGGCTATTTCTGAATGGCGGGGCAGGGTTGCTGCTAACTCATAACTGATGGAAGCCGGAATTATTCGCACATGGTTGTGATGAACAGAGACCCTCTGACGAAGGGAGCCTTTGACCCAGAGACAAACACGTGTGCCTTTTGGGATATTTCGGACTCCTTCACCAACGCTGATAACCTCTCCTGAGCACTCCATACCAAGCTCCTTGTCTGGGACAAACCCACAAGCAACGCTGATATTGTTCAAATCAAGACAGACATAGTGAACGTCGACTACTACGTGGTCTTTGGGAGGATACAAAAATAATATGTCCGCGTCTTCCTGTAGTACATAGCCGTGCTCAGGCCCTTCTGCGCGCAAACGAAGTCGCCGATGAGACTTCCATAAAGGTTCGTCGAAGGAAATTGGCTCATGAGATTTTGACTTGTTCATGGCCCTTGAAATTCTAGCGTCCATTGATTTGTCTGGTGTATATCGTTTGATTTCGAAGATATGTTTACCTTTAGATAATGAAAATCCGTGGGAAAACTCTGTGTCAGCTCCAGCAGAGAGAGACCCTGAAAGGAGTGGTTTTATAATCGAGATTGTAGCGAGCACGAATTCCCCATCAGTGAAATTCTCCTTGGTAACCGAGTCAAAGACCATGATCTTGAGACCTTCGTATTCCCAACGAAGAGTTCGGAACAACCCATGAGCCATTGCAAACTTGGAATCTTGCTTGACGGAGCCTGTAAACCAGACGAGTCCCTTTGAAGCAGACATGATGTTTTGCAGGGTGGTAAAGAATGACGGCGTCATGTCGCTGATGATTGGCTGGTGAACCTCTGCAATGAAGAGAATTACTCGATCGTCGATATCTTGCTGCGTTAATTCATCATGAACTGCACAACGTATATCAAGAACCCCACACACAGAAAGCTCTTTCTGCAAGAGTTCGAGGTCTCCCTGAGTATCATGTGAAAAAGCGACACATGTGACTGGCAGGTATGTTGGTTTTGATACATTGACATCGGCTTCATCAGCGGTGGCAATCATTAGATGACCAGTTTGGATCTCTGTATTTTCATAGTCGGGCGAAGATGTGTGTAGTGTGAAGCCAGATTTAGAGAGAAGATTTGCCCATCTGGCTTTATCCATGAGAGGGCCATCAGAGCGCCATGCTTCTGTAGATTTCCACCAATCCGGGAAGCACATGAAGGGTAAGCAAATACCATCACGTGGGGTCGTTACTTCCATCATGATCAATTTCCCGCCGGTTTTTAGTAGAGAGCGGACGTGTTTCAGTGATGCTTCGATGGTGGTAGCAATATGTAAGACGCAGAATGCAATAACTACGTCATACTTTTCGTCTATGCGAAACTTCTGGGCTCGAGGGTCTTCGTTCAAGTCGTAGATTTTGTAATCGATCAGGTTTCCCCAAGATGAGAATTTGGAGCGTGCAGCGTCGACAAATGCTGGACTAATGTCGGTGAATGTGTATGAGCCAAAATAGTTATCGCTTTGGGAATTTAAAAGAATCGATGTTGTGGCTCCAGTGCCACCTCCAACTTCAAGAACCTTGAGCATAGGATTTTCAAACGCAAGATACTTGAGATCAGACCGGATGCGGTCATGAAAATGGGCAAACGTCTCGGAATAGTAGGTTTCGATTAGCCCACTATCGAACATAAGAGAAATAGGGTCGATATCTCCAGTCATAATGTTGGGAAGATTTTGACCAACCAAGCATAGAAGCTCAACCTGTGCGCTTTGAGAAGTTGGATGCTGCATAAGCTCGAGAATCCGACCTTCTCGTCTAAGCTCGTCGGCATAGTCTTCAACCGGTGTCTTTACCATGGCTACGCGTTTTGAGAGGTAGGTAAATAATGATTGATAGTGCGGTAGGATGGTATCGATGGACCCCAGACTTTCCATGGCTAATTTCATGTAGTAATGGCTTAGATATTCTAGTCCAGTCAGATACTCACTGTGAGACTCTGGCATGGCGGGGGAGGTCTGGTCGTAAGTAGGATAATAGTCGTCCGGACGTATCACGCCACTCTGTATGGTCAAGGCAAACGAAGGTATCTCGTCATCTTTTTGACGTTTCTTTGATGATCCAAGTGCCAGGCTCTTGAGTTTAGTAGCCTCTATCAGAATCTCCCCTGTAGCATTGTCCCATGCACACAAGGATCCGACGTTCGATTTCAAGTTGTTGTTTTCGATGGCCGCAACGACACTGAAGTGATGGCCGTATTCGCTTGGTAATTTAGACGAAACCTCGAAGCTAGCTAGGTGGACTGGAACGTATGGCTGGCGTATTTGCATCATTGCCGGGAAGAATGATTGCAATAAAGAATCGAGGAATGCCGGATGAGCGACATGTGGATATTGGTAGTGGGAGGCCATGTGGTCGAGCGTCTTAGGAATTGAAATTTGCGTGCGGCAAAGATTCGTGCTAGCCTTGATCTTGTTGATATTGCGGAACGATGGTCCATATTGAAGACCAATTTCACTAAGATCGTCGTAGAAACTCTCGATATCTCTGTCGATTTTGCAAGAGATGCTGCGTTCGACAAGAGGTTCATCGAGAAAAAAACGAGGCGTGGCTGACTTCAGGCTGATCGTGCCTCGACAGTGTTCTTTGAAATCATCATAGACTCGCTCGGGGTTGTGTGAAAGAATAGAAAACTCCATACATGGAATGAAACTGCTTGATGCTTGACTGTTACTTTCAAGTCTACCCTGGAGTAAAACCTCAATACCTTCATCGGAGTCGGGAACTACTAAAGCAGATTTGATAGTGAGATTCTCTATTGAGAACGTTGTGTACTTTAGACCGGCGAATGTGCCACTACTCGAGAGATACTTCATGCCTTCGATTGCCATTGCAACATAGCCAGTAGCTGGGAAGATTACAGAACCGCCAATAACATGGTCCTTTAGCCAACTCTGCTCCGAAAGACGTAGAAAGTTGCGCCAGCGAGGGAAAAAATTTGTCCAATCTTTCACAGGAGCTCCGAGCAAATCATGTCTGGGGCCTCGCCTGAATCTATGGTTGATGCTCAAGCGGGACTCAGACCAGTACGGTTTGTGATTCCATGAGTACGAAGGAAGACCAATCAATGGGGTTAGACATGATACATCCTGCTGGATCTGCTCCAGTCTGTTGACTCGAAACATGTTAATGTCAACTCCATGAGCCCATAACGTACCCACGGCGTGAAGAAGGCTATCAACACACTTTTTTTTGCGGTCTAAGCACGATGCATAGACTAAAGCATCAATCGTGGGACCCTCTTCTGCTTGTACGATTGTCTGTCGAATGGGAGACTCTAATGCGCCGTGAGGACCAATCTCTAGCACAATGGGAGTTACTCTGCGGTTCCTATGAGACTTCGGGATCCGGCCATTTTGACTGGCATAGGCCACCTGGAAGGCATCAGAAAACCGGACAGGCGACAATAAGTTCTGAACCCAGTATTCATCATCGATTGTATCTAGGATCGGTTTGCAGGTAACACTCGATATCATGAGAGTCTGTGGCTGTGCGGAGCAATCACCTTTACCTCTCTTGTGTCGAAATAGTTTCAGTGCGTTGCGGTATGCGGTCTCGGAGTCCAGCATATGATGAGAATGATATGCTACATCTACCTTGAGTCTACGGGCAAAGATACCTCTAGCCTGCAGTGTAGCCTCTAGCTCTGAGATAACGCTATCATCACCAGATATCGTCACGCTAGATGGACTGTTGACACAAGCAACTACAGCCTTTCCAAGAGAACTATCAAGTTTAGACAATTCCTCTTCTGCTGCAGATGGTGAAAGAGAGGTGGCGAGCATAGCCCCCCTTGTATTGGTAGTTCGAATTGTCAAGGCAGCACCGCGAAGCACAGCAATTTGCATCGCTTCCTCGCGGTCCAATATCTTGGAAGCATAGGCAGCTACAATTTCACCGCTAGAATGTCCAACAATAGACTTAGGAAAAACTCCAAAAGAGTTCAAAAGGTCAACAAGTGCGATCTGGAGCGCTGTGCATAAGCCCTGACTGATTCGAGGGTCTGTTATCTTTGAGATAGAGTCGCCGAATAGGAACTGGTGATGAAGTTCTTTGAAATTCCCGTGCTCCTCGCAGCTGCGTGCGCATGCATCTATAGAGGCTTTGAATATGGGATATTCATGGTAGAGTTGACGGCCCATCTCCGTCCATTGAGCACCTTGGCCCGTGAACACAAAACAGATATCGGGAATGTGCCGAGGCTACAAGAATGGTGATTAGCGTAAGTTCGGTAGTAGTGGCAGGATAACAAAGAGTACACACATCAGCTCGGCTTATACGGAGCGATTTACCATCACTCATAGTAGACAAGTCTGTAACAGACTCAACGACTTGGAATATTCGGAACTGCATCAGCGAACGTCTTGTAGCAAGGTGATGTGCTAAAGTTTGCATATAGTTGAATGAAAGTGGACTCTCCGGTGATTTGAGAAAATGTTTGGAGAATCGCTTGACCATAGCTAAGGCACTTTCTTTAGACTGAGCTGACCATACCAGTAAGAACGGCGTCGTAGCTTCCGTGTCGGATATCTCGCCAGAGACAGATGTAGACGGGGTATTGGTTTCTTCAGACAGAGTGCGGTGAGATCCTGACAGCCCATTATCGCGCAGATAATGAAGAGCATCATCTAAGATTATGTGAGCATTACTACCACCAAAGCCAAAAGAGTTGACGCTAGCACGTCGAACGCCGTCAATGGGCCACGGAACAGGTTCTGTAGGGACGCGAATGCGCCAACCATCAAAGTCGATTGCTTCGTTCCCTTGCTCAAAGTTGATGTTGGGTGGTATGACACCATATTCCAGTGCAAGAGTTGCTTTCATAACTCCAGCAAGACCACTAGCAGCTTCAAGATGACCAATGTTGGTCTTGACGCTACCGACATAGAGATCATTTTCTGCTCCCGGAGCGCGACTGTCGGCAAAAACCTTGCCAATCACACTGGCTTCAAGGGGATCACCAGTAGCTGTGCCCGTGCCATGAGCTTCAAAAAAGGCAGTTTGAGACATTGAGCAATTCGCGTCTCTGTATGTTGTTTGAATCAAGCTCTCTTGGGCAGTTGCTGAAGGCACGGTAATTCCGGTGGTATGGCCATCTTGGTTGGAAGCACTACCCCGAATGATGGCACGGATCGGGTTGTTGTCTTTGATAGCAGCATCTAGCGGTTTGATCAGGAAGGATATGATACCCTCGCCACGACCATAGCCATTTGCACGATGGTCAAACATGAAACACTTGCCATCAGGGCTCAGAAAATGCATGTTGGTTTCTCCCACCATCAGATCTGGACTGAAAATAAGATTGCCGCCGCCGACAATGGCAGCTGTGCTTTCTCCGGCTCTAATGCTTTGGCAAGCAAGGTGCAGGGCAATCAGACTACTACTACATGCTGTGCCAATCGTAAGGCTAGGCCCGTTGATGTTGAGTGAGTAGCTCAGCCTATTAGACATCATAGCAGCTTCGCTTCCTGTTGCCAAGTAGGTAGGGATGAGCTCGGCATCTTGACTTTGGATGTCGTGATAATCTCTAGAGAAAGATCCCACAAAACAGCCAGTTTTGGTCCCAGATATCTGTTCTAGCGTGGTTCCCGAATCTTCGATTGCTTCGAATGTTGTTTCCAGCAGCATGCGCTGCTGAGGATCCATAGCCTTAGCCTCAGCCGGAGACATGGAGAAGAACCCGGCGTCGAAGTGGCGAATATCATGATTGAGGAAATATCCATGTTTGACGTTGATCTAGAGAGAAACCAATTGATTAGATGTGGCTGGTATATGACGAAAACTGTGATGATTTACTTACTGCTCCATTACGGTCAGCATCTGGATGATAGAAGCTCTCAATGTTGATGCGGTCACTAGGAAACTCGGACCACGCCGATGATTTATTTGTGATTAGGCTCCAAAGCTCATCTGGTGATGAGATTCCGCCTGGCAGCCGACATGCCATGCCAACGATGGCGATAGGCATTTGTCCATCACGAAGACTATGATCTAAATTTATATCCCGGACCATGATGAGGAAAACTGATTGTTAATAGTATTTTGAAATAGCTGATTGGGTTGCGGGGTATTGAAACCGGCAAGAAGTCGAGCCGGCCGACAACTGTATATATATATATATATATATGTATGGGATGAATAAGAGGGAAGGTCCATAAACTCGAATTCCTGGTAGGCTGACAACATGACTTATCATAAGCACGCATCAAACCCTAGACAACCCCATTTACATAAGTATGAATGGTGATCGTAGAAATATGCGTTGTTGCACTGTCCTCAAACACTGCCAAAGAGATTTTTGACAAACGTGACAATATTTCCCTACTGTACTTCCATAGAATCTTGATCTTGCCGGTTTCTACGTTGCACAGTAAGCCACACCGGATACATCACTTCTGTAGTGAGATGTTGGCACCTTTGGGCTGCAATTGGTATGATAATATCTTTTTTAAATATATCAATAGTTATCATCTTTTATTATCGATATTTTCTATCATACGATTGTTAAACATAGTATCTCAAAGCTAGCTATTCTAAGAGTTGACAAAAAACATCACGATAAAGTCTCTAGTACTTTCATGATGCATTGATTACCTGCCCTCACTCTACCGCAATATTTTTTCCCAATTATACACAAGCCCTTACATTTCAAGGAAAGATATTCAGCGTTTCTCATCCATATTTAAAAAATGATGTACATCATATCAGAAACATGCAATATTGAAACTCCAACTATGCGGCCGTTTGCCTGTACGGTACTTTCGACTTTTGAACATGAAATCAACGATAGCTTACAAATATAGACATATAAACATCTATTTCATACAAGTTAGCATGTTATCGTCTATCCCCCATAAGCTAGCATCGATGCGTGGAGCAGACTTTTATTCCGACGGCTTGCCCCAATGCATGCCTTCTATTACGAATTTGTGTATCAGTACCAACAAAAACGATAATCTCAGGTACCTATCTGAGTGCAACAAAAAGCCACACCAAGGCATGGAAGAATTCAGCTATCGTATACTGCAGTAGCTCGGTTCAACTTACCATTCCTCTTTGAAAAATGGGTTTTCTTTTTTTAAGACTGTATAATGTTGTTAACTAACAATACTACGTATTAATGTGACTATAAAAACAACCTTTCGTTGAAATATATCACTTCTACTAATCTATGTACTTGACTTTGAAAGTCAACGTCCGTTACTAATTATACATTATAATCTTTCCATATTATACCAAAAGTGAAAACTTGATATAAAACTGCGTTTGTGGTCTCTACCAATGTAAAACAACCGTCAGTGTACCATAGATGGTGGCACATGGTCTCAAGTCTACTCACTCTACTAGATGACTCGGTTTGGGATTTTTTAATGTAGGTACCATAAAACAATAGTTAGAACGAAATTGACTTTATCTTATTCCACATTGCCGGTATAGTATAGCAACACTCAAGATATCCTACTTGACATAAGCTAGGCCATAGAAAGTGTTACCTACCTTGTGTCTTGTGATGCTCAATGACAAATATTAAAGAAAAGGATTACTTCGACAAAGAACTCGGCATCAAATGTAGTGATAGTAACTAACTACACATAATAGTAACATCGCGGCTAGTTTTGGTATTATTACTTCTTGAGGGGTGTCAATATCACAAGGATATACTCCCTATTACAAGATAGCAGGTTCAGAAGTCAACACAAGTGCTAGTGGCTCAGCACACATCGTTAACTACACAATATGATCAATGCCCTGACATTAGTCTAAGTAGTTGTTGATCCCCATCATAGTAGAGAGATACCGTCTTTCTTCAGATTCCGATTGTGGCACAGCAGTGACGCCTCGGAATAGTCATGTGTTGGTGTTTCGGTTAATGAACCTAGTTTTGAACGTACATCATGTTCTGGACATACCCATATGATTATGCACTTGCTCTTTTATCACCAAATCGGGCATAAATATTCAAGGAAGCCACCGGTTCTGCCTTCCCATAATTGGTGCGCCTATTCACTTGCATGTTCTCCCGTTAGATCTTCAAGGGAAGAGGCGGGAGATATACTTTTTCCGATCTCACGCGGCCTATTGTAGATCTGTGTCAGCTCGCAGGGGGGCTAACATGCAATCTTGATCTTTAGAGCCGGTGATGGTCATTCAGTGTAAAGTGGCGATCATCACAAACATCCATTCTGACTAGACAGGCCTATGAACGGACAATCTATACTACCCTCATGCAGGTCAATATCCCATCTGGCTACCATGATATCCCTTGTTTTCTCCGGAAGATTTCAGCTGGAGACTATTCTAGTAGATCTTAGCAAAGTTCCCGAAGATCTGATGCTAAGCTCCAAGTCTAACACTATGATCTAGTAGCTATCTTGCGAGCTGATCGATCAATAACCCGCGGATATGATATATCTGTGTGCGAGTAGATAAATGACGTTATAAACGATGTTTCTACCTGATCACCATCACATTGTAATATATAACTCAAGTCCCCAAATGAGCTGGAGTCGATATGTCGTTGTAGTCAAGTTCATGTCAAATATAGCTTCTGAAGCCACTTTCCCTATCTTTCAGGTTTCCAACATTTTCTATTGGAAAATCAGCATCGACAGTCCAGAATTTCCTTCTCTATATTTACTATGCGTTTCTTGTGTCTCCACGGTAAAGGCACTTCTGCTGATGTATGAGCTGAGTCTTTTTCTTGTCATTGGTTGTCAAACTATAAAGTTGAAGTACTGATAAGATCTTTTAGATTTTCGAGTCTCAGACAAACGCTATACGCCGAGCACTCGACAGCCATCATGAATTCGAGTTCTACGAGGGTGATTATGACGAAGATGCTGCCACAGGTAAGCCACTCATGTAAAAATACAACCAAGCATATGACATGTCATCGGCCTTATTAACGTACCTTTTTTTTTCCAAGGTATCGATCTGATATATCCCCGGTCTTACTACAAAACTTGGTTCTCGCCGTTTATTAGCCTAGACAGTCTTGACAAGGCCAAGGCTTACTTGCGGGATATTATTGCAGAGGACGGCCCGTTCGACGCATGCATCGGCTTTTCCCAAGGTGCACTTCTTCTCTGCTCGCTCCTGCTCGATCACCAAGCACAGAACCGCTTCACGCCGCTGCCGTTCCGTCTCGCGATATTTATCTGTAGCGACAAGCCTCTATATGTCGACCCCGAAACGGGATGTTGGTACAACCATTCGCCCAAGGACTATAGCAAGTTGCGTATTCCAACAGTGCATATATACGGCCGTTTCGACCCACTAGTAAGAGAGAGCCTTTATCTTAAAGAGCTGTGTGATGATAGGTATGTCGTGGAATGTGATCACGGCTCGGGACATGAAATTCCTCGTTCAGTAGTAGCGACCAAAAAGATGGTACAGGCTATTACGAAAGGGATACGCTTAGCTGAAGTGGGACGGTGACGTAATTGACAAAGTAGATAGACATTACATGTCGCAGTTCGTAGTCACTAGTTATGATACAAATATACACAACACAAGAAATTTTGTATCTCTCAAAGTATGGTGAAATAGTTACGTTGGTGTATCAAGGAGTTTCTTCATTAATTTTACTCTTTTACGGTTCTATAACACGCAAAGAAACCAATGTGAAAGTTCATGTCTATAAAATTTAAATCACTTCCGTATGAACCTAATTTGCGTGAAAGTGATTTTTTGTGTACTATGATGCGTGAGTTATATTCGTATAGATAGTAAACCCTGCGGGGCATTTTATATGCTGGTATCAGCTCCTTTCTCAAGCATAATTTCCTTACTTGCGTTTAATAAAACAAAGAGGTCGATTGGAAGAACTATAACAGTTCCTTGAGGGCACTATAATCACTGTGTGTAAATTGTCAGATATCATATCAACACAATCAACATCGTGTATCAAAACCAAACAGCACTACTAAAAACTATACATATGTCAAGGGTCTATGTACCTTAGGGTTACATGCAAAATCATACGTACATGTACGTCAATGATAGGATATATTAGCTAGTTATGTATTTCACGATGTATGGTTTGCATTCAGAGTGAAATATATTCGTCTTAACCACTGCTTTATCCTTAATATAGACTATCATAAATAAAAACCGATATGTCATGAGTTGTGATATGTAAATGCCCATAGATCTATCTATCGAGTGCTTTCATCAGATCGTGCAACAGTGATGAGCCACTTCATCTATCTTCATTTTACTAGTAGTCAAGTATCAATCCGTACACCGCTATCTATATCATGTCCAGCCATCGCTGCAAACAAGCCACAATTATAAGATCTGTCTTAGAGAGATCACATACCAGATATTTGCATGGGTACGGCGTAGCACCTGAGCATCCACTAGATATGCATAGATGCATTGTACTATAGCTCTGAACCTTCGGCAACATATTGCCGCCCTGCCTAGTCGACCAATGGCATCAAAGTGGTTTAATCGAATGCGAGGCGGATACGTGCTTAACCTCCACGTCTATTAAGCCACTATCGTTTTAAGTCATTGTGAAAGAGAAAGTCTTCGGGCGTTTTGGAAATTCCGGATCTCAAAGGGTTGTTTTTTTGTGTAAGGTAGGCGCTAAACAGATCCTACAAAATCTGCTAATCGCGTATAGAAAAGTAGGGCGATGGTATGGATGAACAAAAAAGCCATCGCTAATCATGTGGTAGTACAACATGCTATACTAGACTTGGACACGTACTCCTTAGTTCTGGTAGAGACTCTAGATTCTCTCAGCGCCAAGCACGACTGTTTCAGTACCATTGCTTTTTAGGTTACACTACATAAAGTCAGGCTATGTAGTCAAGGTAGACGGCGATCCCTCTACCTAAACTTTTCGCATCATATGCAATAAAAATTTGCGTAAAGAAGAGTGTCAGCATAGTATTAATACAATCCTGACACTCACCCGCTTATACCACCGAAGTACAGACGCTCATGATGTATACAATACAAGGGCTAGGACTGAAGCTGTAATGTATGTGGAATCATCCTGATCGCCGAAGTCCGATATGGAGTGGAATATGTAGTGAGATTGACAATATCTATATTGTGTGATATATATAGCAGCTACCATCGTACATATCTATATTGACAACAAGAGATGATTTACCAGTTTTTGCACCCAAGCAAAGATTTAGAAGAGTGTGTAACCATAGCCGGCTCCTTTCCGTGCTAACCAGAGAGATCGACAAAATAAAACTGGCTTCTAAGTTACATGGGCGACATCGACGAAACCCAGCTCAGCTAGTAACCCTAATACAGATATCCCACCAAGTACAAAGACCTGATTTCTATAGCGTCACTCAGCAGGTACACAATTTTGAAGCCACCCTTGGTTGATTTCTTTTGGCCCCGAGTACAGATTCACGTTTAGTCAAAGTAGTAAGCCCAATAGAAACTAGCCAAAAAATTAGGGGCCGAACTGACATGGCTCATAGTTCCCTAAGAAAGAATAGCAATATAGAGTTGCAGAGATCATGAGATCTTTAAAGTAAATGGAAGTTTTATGGTCTTTGGTCTGTAGTTATGACATAGCCATATGCGTTTGAGCAGCAAGGTCCCTTTGAGGAACACAAATATCATGTGCGTCCCAGCGCATTCGCTAACTGATAGTGACTCGCGTCCTACAGAGAGACAGAAGGAGATATTCCTAGCTGGTCTGAATCTCAGACCGATGAATAAACACGAGGAAGAACAGAGACAGATGAACAAGAAAAAGCAAGTCTAGAATAGACACCGGAATGATTCTAATAATCTTGATGATTTTGATTTCATCCAAAACCTTCCGTTCCCAGTCTTTTTGATTTTCCTTTTTCTCCCTCTTTCTTTTCATTTTGACGCCGTCATTATCTGTGCTTTGTACCAGAAACCAAAAGAGAAGGCACAAACAACTCCAGAAGAAACACTGGAAACAGCCTCTTTCGTGTGCCGCGTTCTGGTAACTTGGTAACTTCCAAAACTGAAGCTCGCGCACAAATGATTCTGTCCTATTGCAGTTTCACCTGAAAAAATTAGACTTTCTTCCGAATATACGACGAGCAAACGTGATCACGTTTTGATTCACTCAAATTGTTAACCGAAACCATCGAATATACTATTCAGAGCTTCAGTCGGACATTTTGCGTTGAAAGCTTTCGCATCGGTTGCCACGCGGATCATCATCCTGAAAGGAAAAGCCAAAGACCGTCTTTTGGGCTACTCTAGGCGAGGTAGGTTATGCTTGTATATTTTCTGCCAAGGATGCTTGCTGATCATCAAGATTTCATCAGTCTTACCCGCTATCCAATCGGGCCTCAAGCCTATTGGAATACCTTGTTGATATTATCCCGCCATCTCGCCCCCACGAACAGCAAGATACGAAAAGGCAACAATAGAGAAAACTATGCCGTCCTTTGGTGATTCCCCGACATCCATGACTGTAGCTGCAGCTGCGGCCGCTACGACTGAAGATAATGGCGGCGCAAATCCCGCCATACATGGGGCTGGAGGTGATCCTAAAGCCTCGCTAGGCGCCGGATCTAATCCTGTTGAGGTGTCGCCCACTGAGATAGCCATTATTGTAGTCACCGTTGTCGTATTTCTGGTAGGCATGCTATCGGTGCTGTGGTGTCACCAACGTAAAAAGGCACGTAGCCACCAGAAGAACGGTACTGGTGTACATCGAGGAAGCCACGACTCCGAGCAGGCAGTGGCAGATGGACATGTACAGCAGAAAGACGTCGAGATGGACACCTGTCCTGTCTCCCGAGTTGTGACTAAGGAGGAGGGTGTGGATATGAATGTCCATCAGACAGTGGAGCAGAATGGGGTAGATGCCAATGTCCGCCCATATCAAAACGTTCATTATGGCCAGCCGGTTTGCCAGCCAAAGTCTAGACCGGAGAGTATCATGGAAGAGCAGCGAAGCCAATACGACCCAACCAAAGATAACAACTAGGGCGCCTTGCTCTGCACAAAGGTATTTTTGGAACTGAGATGGAGAGGCTGAACATTGGTAGGCGTATCGCCCTGGAATAGTAGCTACGGTGAGGCGGCTGGGTTGAAAGCATTTGTCTTAAACTGTATGCTGGGACATCACATTCACTCTAGCTGGCATTTCGTTTGTTGAGGATGGCATAATGATTATAGAAGTTTCGTCTATTCGTAATGTACAGGGTGCTTGATACACCATAACTAGCAAAGTGAAGGCAGAAAGCCAAGCCGAAGGCACCTATTACCAAGAGGCCTGTTTAACACCAGGTAGATCACCAGCCAGAGCCTGCATACGGAAGTTGTACTATAGAACATGTTAACATCGTGTCTACCGTCGTCATAGATGTGTACAGCCCTGATGTAGATGAACACGAGGGTGTGATTTTGCGTTGGACGTACTCTAGTCATCTTGAAGTCGCGGAAGACACCCCGAGACTTTCCACCGAGGATGCAGCGGTTGCGTATCTGTGTCGGCCGGGTATACGCGTGCATCTGGGCAAGCTGGAGCTGGGCTTCGGTGCGGACACGCGGGTGCAATGAGGTATTACGGATGATGTAGCGAAGCGCCTGTCTATAGCACGAGAAGGAGTACAAAGTCAGTCTCTGTTGTTCTCTACCGAGGGATTCCATCTTCACCGGATAGCATAGATTGTCTTGGGTTAAACGGTAGCTTGGGATGATTCGTCGCTTCGTTATCATACCTTTCGGGCTCGAACTGCTCGAAGACTTTGCGTTTGGTGTGATCGCGGATCGAGCGGATGTTCACGAAGCAGCCCAGATCGAGCTTCTTGGCGCGCTGGAACATCGACATATTGGGCAATGGGTCTAGAAAGGTCAATTGCTAAATCATGAGGTTTAATTCAACCGAAACGTCGTAAAGCTTCACCTCTTTGGTGACGAAATCTAGAGCGCAAAGTCGAAAGTGGGGCGGAATTAGGGTCTCCGATTGGCTTGACAGGGTGGGACGATATAGCAGCCTCAAACAATCATCATCATGACTTCAAGTTATCCAACTGTGTCAGCTCCAAATTCTCGACAACCTAGTGCTAGTGTTTAGACTCAATCGTAAAGCTCTAGCTATGTAATAGGGATCAATTCTTCTACAATAATAAAGATTGAAGCCATGATTAGTATGAGATTGATCATTGTAATGTGGTAGCCGAAATTAAAATTGAAATCAAATATTATTTACCATCGGGTTAGTAGATCAATACGAAGGACAGAGAGATATTCTAGCCGACCAAAAAACCACAGTCTCATCTTATCATCCCTCATCTACCTCTATGGAATGTTTCCATTAAATAGAATCATCATGAACATAGTATTCCATTGTGGCATCTCGCCAGTCTATTTACGAAAATAAATACCAATTTTCGCAACTTTACTACTTTACTATCACTTATTCTAATCCGCACTGCAGTTTTACGGCGACGCCATTGAATTATCAACTTGACACAAACAACTGTTTATGCGTTCTCTGTCTATCGTCCAACCCACCAAACTGTTAGGAGACTCTCAAACAGGGTTGTAGCTGCAATCCCAAATTTGATCAGTCTCAGTTTCACCGTCTGCTTGTCCCTCAGCCAACTATCGTGATGCTTCGTATCACAGTCTTGCAATTTTGCAACCGATGACTCTATCAGCATATATTAGTTATGGCCACTTTCATTGTCCCAAAGCCTTTGCCACATATATATCGAATGTCGATGTCATGTTTGCCAATGATATCGAACTGGCCTAGTCTGGCTAGTATACAACCACCATAGTTCTACCCATCTTATGTGTAAAATATCTATCCGGGGTCGGTGCGATTCGATGATGGTGATGGTGGTAAAACAATATGTCTCTTACCCATGGTCCTATACCAAGAAATGCGAAAAGTCGTACCAACAATATCAAGATTGAAATGTTCGTCGAGGTTCGGTATGGGCATTTTCCTGTGTTGGTGTTGTATCTACACTCGATAGGCCTGTATCGCTGTCACTTTGATAAATTCAAGCGAGATACTTTGGATAGATCTCGTGATGGAACGGCATGATGCAATGCAACGGGCGAATCTTAATTGCTTATCTCAGCAATATGCTCGAGGGGCTGGTGCACGAAAAGCTGATTCACCGAAACTAGTATTGAATTGCGAGTGTGTGAAGATACGTTGAATGTAGCTCCAAACACCGATTTTTTCTTTTCAATCCATTCATCAGTATTATTACATCACTACATCTAGTATATCTTGGCTTTTTACTGACTAGGTGCTGTTCTGTCTTGGGCTCGACATTTCCTATGAATGTATCGTAGGTTAGCTTAGACAATTTACATTCATTCCTATTCAGTCTGCTAAGCAACTTACTAGCCTAAGTGACGCAATAATTCGTTTCACCACTTGAATCTGTTCACCGTGAGAACCCATAATGTGGGTGGGCGTTGGTGATGAACATTACAAACGACCTCAACTCGGCTGTCCATTCGCGGATAATCTTGAACGTTGCCAACAGTTCTCTGTCATGAATATCATAGTTGAACTTTGCTGGGTTGTGCTTGGTGATGTAAAAGATGACCGGATGTTAGTCAGCGGGTTCTTCAGCTTTTGCACTCCGAGATATGCACAATGTACTGCATTCACCTCGCTTCTGACAGTGGGGCTGACGACGAACTTAGTAACTGACACGGTTCAGTAAAAGTGCAACATAACAAACATTACTCAATGAAGCATATTTGAGATCCAGGGTTCGTTTTGGGTTTAGCTTAGATATCGCAAGGTGGATACAGTATGTATTGGATACAGCTGGAGGAAGAGACTTTCAGAAGGCTTGCTATATACACCAAACATGAGTTTGGCAAGATTGGTATGGGTTTATAGAAGTTGAGATTTGAATGTTGAATGTTAAAAACAAGAAAACAGAAAATAACTAGGTCTGAGATATATGAAGCTATCTGTTTATTTGTTTACGATCTTTGTTCATTGCTAATTTCAATAGGCAACTACAGATAACCACCATGTTCCTTCCTGGCTTCAACAGGCAACTAGAGATAAGCACAGCTTGCAACACAGTCCTTTTGATAGCAAATTAAGTGTTCTGCCTGTAGTCAGTAATTACTACATAGTATGGTTCATACTATTTGAGCATATCACGCCAAGAAATTTCTTTCACGATCTTTGGGTCAAAGATGACGCAAAGCGAGCTACGACTTCGGCGATTTGAGGTATTCTAGTCTGTTTATCTCCGCTCGTTCTCTCTTTAGGCTTTTGGCATAGTGATCGTAGGTGTCCCTTCTTGTTGCATTGATGACAAGTCGGGACAAAAAGTTGTTTAGAGGCCAGAGTATTGTGTACAGTCGCTGCTTGATCGGTTCCCGCGGGTAACACGCATCATAAAAAGTATTCGATTTCATCAGATATCGACTCTTCCTGTATAAACTTACTCCAATTATTGAACGTGGATAGCAATACTCGGCTGGTAGGCCTTGAAGAAGAAATGCTATTAGAGCGTTCTTCCCGATTAGTGTTTCGTATATTTATATGTCATGTTGATATAAGAGTTTATTATTTTGTTTCTCTATCTGAGAATAGATGGCAACTTGATCGATTTGGAGGTCTTTCTGGCTTCCTCCATAGACTTTAATGCGAGGGATCGACACGAAATTCTCGGGGGCTTGTGGTAACAGAAATACACCACAGAAAGATATAATTTAATGGGCTTGTCGTCTTCGTGAACGGGCTGGTAGGGCCTGGTTTGAGAGTCAGTTTGAGGGAAACAGCGAATATATGACCTTAGGTATCGATTGTTGAGATATGCATATCTGTTTGGGGTCTGGTTGGATGTAAAGAGGTGGTGCATGTCCGAATCGACGGTGCCATAGTGAGGCAGAGGCGAAGGAGATTAAAGATCCTAACTGCTTGTTGGGAGCGGCGGACGCGAGGGTGAGATGTGACTGGTTAAGTCTTGCGTTGAGGCCAGGATTTCTCGCCGAATTCGTGCAGCATCTCTTCCACGCAGTGCTTCTGGGAAATGGTGAGCTGCTTCTTGGAACATTCGCGAGAGATTCAAGAACCCAAAAGTAGCCTCAGCTTCATGTCCTTGACTCCGAACCTCTTTTGTAGCAGAGCCCTGGCCCAGTCCAAGTTCTTGCGGCGTTTTGCTGCTATCGGCATGTCATCGGCATGCGTCGGAATAAGTATACACAGGGACTTGTGGCGGTAGGCGGCTGAGTCCGATTTACACGCTTCGAATCCGTGGCTGCACAAGAATGCTCCAATCGACAGCCCCCTATTTTAGGCCGTAGAAGGACTTGCGCAGTTTCAATACCATTGTTTCTGTCTAAAGTCAACATCGGCGTCAGTTTCTGGAATGCTAGAAACCGCAAGCAAAGCAAGTTGTGAGATAGTCCGGAAACGTAAACAACGTTTTTGATCTTCAACTGTATGGAAATCAATTTTGTGGCTTCATTCTTGGGGGAATGATTTGTGGAGGATTTTAAAGAAGGTGTGCAAAGATATAGGCAGAAGTTGTATAAGTACATGTATCTGTCGCACTCTACCTAGCACTGCAGTTTCAATAGTGATGAGATGTGAATGTTGAAATCCACCTCCCAAGCTCTGGTCAAACATAGCCTGCCACTAGGAGAACAAGCTCTAGCCCAATTATGAGCAAGCTCATGCCTTACTCCGGATGGATCACTCTCTACTTAAATCACTACTGTTACTACATTCTGAATAGTCCTCGACTTTATCTTTCATAGTTTTCTAAATCAGCATGTCAGTTTATAATCACAATATATCACTGATCTCTTTTACTACAAACGATATTGACCATTTACTTCTCTTCGTTCTAAACATTCTTATATTACGTAATTGTAGTTAACTAGTGACAATTATTATTTTCAAAATTCTACAAAAAAACATAAATATTTTGTAATAAAAATAGGAAAGTTTCAATAAAACCCAATATCTAATGCATGAAATCCGTAACCCTATCTTTTTATTATATGCAGTCTTGTATTTTAAGCCTTGCCACCTCCACGACCACCAATGCTAGCCAGGGACGCCTTTTGTTGTTCACTAAGCTGGCAAACAGGTAGAACCTTCTTGCCCTGCTTTGTAGGCGCCGGCAGGAAACCGATGACAACAAGATAGGCGATGTATCTACCCATGATGTCCTCAGTGACGCAGCCGCCAGCCGACAGGTCCTGGCCAGTTAGCTTGGCGTCAGCCTTCAAAGAGGCAGTAGCATTGCGATCATCCAACTCTGGGGCAATAGTGCTACCAGGTAAATCGCCAGTGACGAAATGGAATAGAGGCAAAAGCGCATGCTCCTCCTTGGCATCATTGACGGAGGCCGTTACATAGTCCTCCATTCTGACACGCCACTCGTCGTAAGAAACTTCGGGGACATCATAGCCAAAAGTCTCAAGAGAACCCAGGTACTCATCGAACCGGAGACGCGGGTGAGATGTGACCTGGGTGACGGCCATCGGAGCCACGGCAGGATGCAGAGTTGACGCAGTCACCAGGCGAGCAACGTGGGTGACAGGCACCTGGTTGACGGTATTGGTGATCTTGGGGCGTGACTGAAGCTGCAAGCAGCCCTTCAGCATGCGGACTAGGAAATCGTCAGTGATCGTGGCGCCACTGACAGGGTCACCGGTGACGTAGCCGGAGCGGATAATCGAGCCAGCAAGACCCTTCTTTCCAGCGGCACGTAGAATGTATTCACTAGCCCACTTAGTCTGGCCATAACCAGTTCCTAGACTCTTGCTGCTGCCCTCCATGTCATCAGACTCTAGGACACCAGTCTTGCAGGCTGCTACGCTATCCTGGGACAACTTGACGTAGTAGTCACTATCCAGGGTGGAAGTAGATGAGACGAAGCCAAACAGCTTGGGCTTACCGACGGAGGCAAGCTCGATAAGAGCGTGAGTGCTCAAAACGTTGGCGGCACGCATGCTAGAATAAGGCTGCATCCAGTTGACCATGGCACCATTGTGCACAATGATGTCAACTTCGTTAGCAAGCTTCTCCCAATCCGCGGCGCTAATGCCAATCTTGGGCTGTGTCAGATCACCAGTGACAATGCTAAGCTGGCTCTTCCAGGAATCATTCCAGATACCATAAGCCTTGGTAGTCGACTCAACACGGGCCAAGCCAGAAGCGGTATCCTTCGCGCGAACATGAGCAATAACATTCATCTTACGCTCCATCAAATTCTTTAGGAGGTAAGAGCCCAGGAAACCAGTAGCACCAGTCAATAGGACGGTCTTGGGGGTAGATGAGTCAAACTGAGCGGTCTTGAAAAAAGCAGGGAGCTTCTCGGAAAGCTCACGAGCATCAGTAGAGTAGGCCTCATCAACGATCGGAACAGCGTCAGTGTTTCCAAGAGTTAAACCAGTGGGGTCAAGAGCACGATCAACCTCAGCAGCAAAGGCGGCAATGGTTTGGTGCTGGAAGATGACACTCATGGGAAGATCGATACCGTTCCACGTCTTCTTGACCTTGAGACGCATTTGTTGAGCAAGGATAGAATGGCCACCAACCTCGAAGAAGTTGGAAGAGGGACCGAGAGAGTGAGCATTGACATTCTCCAGTAGCTCACCCCAGATCTTGGATACCTTCTGCTGAGTTTCGTTCATTTCGCCCTGATCAACTGGCTGGTTGCCACCGGCAGCAGCACGTAGTTCGGAAGCTTCGGGGAAAGGCAAGGCAGGCTTGTCGATCTTACCATTAGGGTTTAGAGGCATACGAGCCAAGGGAACAAATACGGAGGGAATGGCATATGAGGGAACCTTGGTCTTGAGCAATTCGCGGCAATCGTCTGACAATGGCTTAAACTTGGTAAGCATGGAAACCATAGACTCGTCGGTGTCATTGTTAGTGGGCAGGCCCTTTTCCTCAAGCCGTTGGTACCAACGCTTCATCTCGGGGACGATGTAGCTGACCAAAGTAGGCTCCTCGTCCTTGTTTCTGCGGACAAGAGTCACGTTCTCGCGAATGAGAGGGTGACGGGACAAGTGGGTATCAATCTCACCCAGTTCAATACGGAAACCACGGATCTTGACCTGATTATCGATTCGGCCAGTAACTTCGGCATTACCATCGGGCATGTAACGCGCCAAGTCGCCAGTACGGTACAGACGGTCACGGGGCCCCTTGAAGAGAGGTCTCCAAGTTTCGTTGTGATTGCCAGCGGAAATCTTAGCGGCATATGCCTTTTGCCACTTGTCGGCTTCGACGAACCAGTTGTTCAGGAACTTGGTTTTGTTCAACTCCTGGATCTTCTCATCATCACCAAGATAGCACTCGGACAGGCCCCCGGCACGAACGAAAAGCTCTCCCTGTTCTCCAACACCGCACATACGGCTATGATTTTCACGATCAACTACAATAAGCTGAACATCAAGCATGCCCGAGCCAGCGGGAATGATATCACCCAGAGTGTCCAGGAAGTCAGGTGTCTCGGCACGGCTAGGAACCTCATAGTCTAAGGAACATGTCAGTATGATACACACATTGTGTCGGATGAATAATTTGGCTTACAAGAAACGGCACGTGAAGTCTCCGTAGTGCCATACATGTTGACAATGCGGACATTCTCGGCGAGCTCTTGCAATCTTCTGCAGTCACGCTTGATAAGAATATCACCGACAAAGAAGGCTTGCTTGAGAGTAGGGAAGTGTGAGGTAGCACCACCAACCAAAATCTGGCCCATGGCAGGTGTCAAATGCGTGACAGTGGCACCATAGGTCTTCATCCATTCCGCCAAAAGTTCGTGAGCGATGTCATCGCGGCTAGGCACAAGCAGTTGGGCACCCAGAAAGAGAGGAGTGAATATGTCACGCTGGATGGGGTCATGGGCAATACCCGAAAGCATAGTGAACTTGGAGTTTTCGTTGAGACCAAACCGTTGCGACATCCAAGGGAAGTAGTAGGTCAAGTTGAAGTGGCGAGAGCGTACACCCTTAGGTCTACCCTCAGTACCACTGGTAAAACTGAGAGTCGGCACGTTATCGGGGCCGATCTGGACACCGGGGTTCTTGTCCTTGCTGGCTTGGAACGGATCAAGGCAGTCCTTGCCATTGACAACACCACCAGCAAGGCTACCATTGTCGAGAAGGGCGAGACCAGGGACTTCAGCCTTGAGCGAAAGAGACTTATCAATGTACTCGCGAACCTTGTCCGAGAGTTGGCCAGCATCTTCAGTTGCACGCGCGATTTGCACTAGGAACTTGGGTTGCGCAACCTCTAGGTAGATGATTTGGCGATCGGCGGGATATAGAGGGTCCAAAACAGTAACGGTCAGACCAGCCTATGACACAACCAATCGTTGTTAGATCTATTTGTAGCACGACGTGGTGCAGCGGCAGCCGAGATGCATGGACAAGGTCTGAAGACTTACTCTAAGCGCACCCATGTACGCAACAACAAGGTCCACACTACACAAACAGTAAGTATATAGATTTCAAGGCAGAGGTGCCAGGGCTGGAGACCAACCATCTGTGGGCATAGACCATGACAACATCTTCGACCTCGCTGCCATTAGCTACGAAGTAATGTGCGAGGACATTGGCGGCCTCGTTGATCTGCTGGTAGGTAAAGACACGCTCCGGCGTGGTGGCGGTCTTGGTCTCAGTGACGCAGGGTCTATTGGGATGCTTCAGAGCATTCTGTTCGAAGATATCGTGGATTGCTACATGTATAACAGTATCAGTACAGAGCCAATGCCATCTCTCTCCAGATTGCCTTTAGGTTGACTAACCGCCCTTGAAATCGTCCCAGTGCAGATCGATCGTGGGGTCGGGAATAGGCGACGCCATGGTGGGCAATGCAGTGGTGATGGTGGGTGAATATTAAGCTATAGGATAGTAGAAAAGAAAAATAAACAATCAAGACCGGTGCAGGCAGGACTGGAAAACCTGCGCTAGTATGGCAAAACGAGTTGGTGACGATGTTGCAGAATAGAAAAAGAGCAACAAGAAATACTACATATTAAGACTGTTTCAAACGTTGAGCGGCCTAGGTTTTACGCTTCCATAAGTAGCTAAAGCTGTAAGTCATTATGACTGCTCTATGTGGGTCTAAATGCTGCAGTTAGAAGCCAATGCGACAATAACAGTCATACTTTTTTTACTTTGGGAAAATTCAGCTGCTTTGGACGCCGACGCCGGAGTGTGGGGTTACAATTGTCCGCGATTTTGGCTATTTTCAGGAACGTTTTACTTCGGGGTTTAGCGTCGAATTGTCTTCTGTTTAGGGTCTACTAGACTAGGTATAGCCAATGGCACGCCACACGAGGGGTCCTCTAATGACATAGTGTGGCGCTGGAGGCAGCTAAAATGCGGGTCGTCCGTAGTCAGCGCAGCCTCGTCACCTTTTGGAGCCTGAGCACCAGAGTGGACGCTAAAAGTACAACAAGGAAGAGAACTAGGGAAGCTTGCAGTGAGTGCTGCATATGTTGGCTGCTTAGACACGACTTGAGCTTTCAATTCAGCCTTCACTATAACAATTGATATCACCACTTCCCATGATTTATGACCAGCAACCCTCCACGCATCTGTTATTCACTCAATAATCCTCTCGCTCTTTGATTATAGCTTTCGTTTCTCCTAAACCTACAAATCCTATTTCGCAATGGCTGACGCAGCTCTAAAGCCAGAGAAGGACTACAGCAAGCAGGTCGATGCTGCTCTTCCTGAAGCGCAGAAGCTGGCAGAGGTTAGCTTAATGCCGTACCTATAGTACAACACGAGCTCTATACTAACTTGTTTTCTTAGACGGATCTCTCTGCCGCCATCGAGAAGCTTGCTGCTCTAGAAAAGCAGGCCCGCCAGGTACATAACGATACGAACCGAAACAATGCCCAACATACATGGCTTACTAACATACTAATTACCAGGCCTCTGATCTTGCGTCCATTTCGCGCATATTGATCGCCATTGTCACACTATGCAAGGAAGCTAGCGATTGGAGCTTGATGAACGAGCAGACGCTCATTCTATCCAAGAAGCATGGCCAGCTCAAGCAGGCTATCACCCGCATGGTGCAAAAAGTTATGGAATTTCTTGACGAAACCCCCGATCTCGACACCAAACTCACCGTTATCGAAACCCTCCGTACCGTCACTGAAGGCAAGATTTTCGTTGAAGTCGAGCGTGCTCGTGTCACAAAGGTTCTCTCAGATATCAAGAAGGACCAGGGTGATGTCAAGAAGGCCACCGAGATCCTATGTGAGCTACAAGTCGAAACGTTCGGCTCCATGGACCGTCGGGAGAAGACGGAGTTTATTCTAGCTCAGGTTGCGCTGTGTATCGAAATCGGTGATTGGAATCAGGCTGGTATCTTAAGCCGCAAGATCAGCACCAAGTACTTGTCACGCCCGGTTAAAAAGACCCCAGAGCAAATCAAACGTGAAGAAGAAGATATAAAGATGAGAAAAGCCAAGGGCGAGGAAGTACCTGAAGTCAAGATTGATGATGTCACCGATCTAAAGCTCAAGTACTATGAGCAACAAATCATCCTTGCCCAACAGGGCGACAAGTATCTGGAAGTCTGCAAGCACTTCAGACATGTGCTGGACACCGAAGTCGTGGAAGAGGATGCTGAGAAGCTTCACCCTGTAAGTTGCATCATCTTAATACCTGTATAAATACCAACACTAACATGTCATTAGGTTCTACAACGAATCATCTACTTCATCATCCTGGCGCCTTATGACAACGAACAACACGACCTTCTACAGCGCATCTTCCGTGACTCCCGCAATTCTCAAGTGCCGGTTGAGGCAGAGCTTCTGAAGCTGTTCACGGTGCAAGAGCTTATGCGCTGGCCTCAGGTTGTACACCAGTACGGCGAGCACTTATGCGATACTGACGTTTTCGATGCCAACAAGGGTGACTCCAAAGATGAGAAAGCCCATCAGAGATGGATTGACTTGAAGAAGCGTGTCATTGAGCACAATGTGCGTGTCATCGCCAAGTACTATACTCGCATCCGTGTGGAACGTCTCACTCAACTTCTTGATCTCAGCGAGAAGGAAACCGAGAAGTACATTAGTGAGCTAGTCACATCCAAGACTGTGTATGCCAAGATTGATCGCCCAGCCCGTGTGGTCAACTTTGCCAAGCCCCGGGATGCTGACGATGTTCTCAATGAATGGAGTCACAACATGAAGAGCCTACTAGGCCACCTAGAGCGTATTGATCATCTGATCACCAAAGAAGAAATGATGGCACGCATCTCGAAGACTAAATCGGGTAAATCGTCAAAGGGCAAGTCGAGAGCTTAGAAGGCCATCAACATTGATTGAGTGATAAAGCATTTGTGATTTCTTGTATTGGGTTTCAAAGGGAATGGCTCATGATGGATAGGTTCCAGCGTATTGCACATTTTACATATTGTCTTATCCCACGAGCCCTTGGCGTTTTGTCTATACGGTATTAATGATATCTATCTAGTCTGACATTGTAATTGTGTGTGTCAATGTAAATATCTTATAACTTGTGAATTTCTGTATCGTTATTATCAGTGTCTTCCTTCTCCTTTTTAGGCTGGAGGTCGTCATGTAAGTATTTTTTGAAGTATGCCGCAACGGCGTTGAGCCATTCTCTTCCAACAGGCACATAGTGACTGCCAGGATGCACATAAACCTGGGGATCTTCGCATTTCTCGATAAGAGCAGTCGAGCGAGCTTCCTCCACGATAGAGTCAAGTCCACCGAGAACATGCATGGAGGGCGTCTTGAGCTGCGCCTCATACAACCATGATAAGTCCTGGGCCTTAGAGATGAAGCCAGAGTAGATAACGGCAAACTTGACAGGCTGGCCATTGTTGGCATTACGCAGATAATCTACCCACTTCTGCTGTTCAGCATCAGCGGGAGATCTATACGGTTGCTCCAAGATAGCCGCGACAGTCGCAGCGACAAAGGCGCCTTGGCTAAACCCTAGAACGATGTCCACGCCTCCAGCATTGCGGATCTCAGTTGCGAGAGTGGCAGCGCCTTGATCAATACCACGATACGTCTGGGAGTTCTCCTCAAAGCGGAACCAGCCGAATGAGTCGATTTCATCTTCACCGTCGTCTCCGCTATCATTGGCTTGCCATCCGGGAATATCCCGTGGGCGCAGCCGGATAGGTGCGGTAGGATAGAGGAAGTTCAAGGTGATGCCGAGAGGGTTGAGGGTCTTGAGGAGAGCCTTTTCAACAGCACGGACCTTAGAGCGGAAGAGAGACCCGGATTGGGTATATCCTATACCGGAGTGTCAGTCTCTGACTTGAATCTTGTTATACGCGTGTTTTTTTTTGTTACTCACCATGAATCATAAGAACCTTATACTCCTTCATAGGTGGCTTCTCAGCAGCCTTCTTTTGAGGACGCGGGGGTCTAGGCGTCTTGATCTTCGAATTATTGCCATTACCACCACCAACAACAAGCATCTTGGTGGAAGCCGGCGTTGAAGCTACTTGTGTGGTAGAAGCGATTGGGTTGGCGGGTGTTTGGTCAGACATTTTTAACGAAGCCATGGAAAACAACCGATGGGGTGGTTTGCGCACAGCAGGTGTTTGACAAGAAGCGTACGAAGAACGGACAATGGCGAGTGGTACGAGTCTCACAGACGGTCGGAAGAGAAGTTGCAGCATGGATAGAGAAGAGGTATTTTGTTTTCCTGTGCTGATAGCAATGAAACCAAGTCTCTAGACAGGCTGTTTGTAAGTGCGCTGAAAATGGGGTCACTATCAAAGCTAGTGCTACTATTACTAATTACAATTATTGCTATCTTAGGTGAATGAGTCTTACGGCAAGACACCCTGCAGCAATAACACGCAGTCAACTAATACGATACTATCTATAATTGTAAAATTGAGTGCATATGCCTATCGAAGAGATTTTCAATACCGTCAATCAGGATTTGAGCTTTGCTTGAGCCTATAAAGATTCGTAATTCCTAATCAGGAAAACAATCTTTAGACATCATTGAGATCACGTGGCGTATGGGTTACTGAGGGTTTGACAATGAGATATGTTGCGAGAATTCGATAGAAGAGTTTATCTAACAGCAGTACGGGATGTTCCAGCCATTTTCTTTTATTTTATTGACATCATGCTAGTTTTCATATCTTTAGTTTGAATACATGCTATCCCAAGAGTTGGTGTTTTGTTGTCGTTGCATGCAGCATCGTTCGATCACAGACTTCACTTCAATGTTAACGTAGACAATCATAGTGTACGTAACGAAATTGAGCGCTGATTTTGGTTGTTGACCGAATATGTTCTTTTGCCGACAAGGTCTAATGGTATGAGTTTCGTGTATATGTGGTACAATATGAAGGTGGTGAGCTACATGATGCCACCGCCTCAGTGCTTAAGCAGAACTCGCTCGTATCAAGTCAAAACATGTCCAATGGGTCGATTCGATGTCGATTCGTTTAGTGAGCACCACCAACCTTGCGGTTGGGGTTTCTGGGGTCATTCTTGAACTCAGCAGCTGTGTGCGTTTGTATGTTAGTAGGTTGCGACCTTAAGCAACATTGTGTTGATTTGACTAACATTGCATCATGGAGTTCTGGATAGAGTTGACACCTAGGGCGACAATGATGCCTATATATTCGATATTTATTAGTATCACATGCGTAGAATACAAGCTGCAGTTTCGTCTGTAAGCTGGCGAGCCCGTGGGCACGCTTATGGTACTTGCAAAACTACACAGTCGTGTGCTTGAGGCTGAACATACCGGCGGCGAAGAAAGGAGCCATGGGCTTGGCTGTAGAGAGAGTCTTGTTAGCAAGATACACAACATTTATATCAATTGGCGATGGAGGCTCGGGTAAGTGGCGGCATCGTCGGTCGTCGGTAGTAGGCGGTTTCGGGAACTTCGATATCGCATCGTGAATTGCCCGGTAGGTGAGGGGCAAGCAGACGTACCGAAAGCGCCAGGGAACTTCTTGAAGGGAGCAATGCCGAACCAAGACATGTTGACGAAAATTTGGTTTGGTAGACGGTAGTATGGAGGAGGAAGGTCGGTCGGTCGGAGTGATTGATTATAGCTTCACTGGGGCCGGAGAGGCGTTTTCCATTACCCATTCATTTACTTGATTGACTTTCTCCCCGGACTGAGCCGAGCCTTGTGTTCGCCTGCGAATCAAGGCCGCCAAATTCTTCCCTACAGATGAGCCACATATAAATGTGGCGTTGAGCTATTTTCTGTGGCGCCATTTCTAGCATCTCTGTGCAACCCCCCGGTGGTCTGAGGACGCCTATAACTGACTCCATGGTCAGATACTAAACCCTGTGTTGTAGCTATAGCACCATCCCTGTGCCCCAAGACAAGCTCTTTTCCCGCATCTGGATGCTAAAGGACGCGGCTTATACGGATACATACTACAACATGTAAGTAAATGTATGTACATGTACATATGTATATATTATCGTCCATGGCTACGTCTACACTAGTACCTTTGTTTCCCTAGTCCATAGTCCATTTGGGCAGACGAATGTGTTGTAGTCCTTCGTGCCCCATGTCAGTCAATAAAGATACAATTGAAGCTATAGCTACCCAAAGCTTGCGTACTATGCGACACTCTTCATTCGAGCCATGATGCACGGCGACATGTGAAGATTTCACCTATGCATGTAACAAACCGTAGCACTAGAAAATGTTTGTTCTACAGCCCCCTCTCCTTCTCACATCTGCTTGTAATCGCCTCTGGCGATGAACAGCTCATCCAAGTCTTGCGTGGCCACCATGAGGCCTCGCTAGTTATCCCAATGCGGGGGGGGAGTTTGCATGTACTGGAAAAAATGGATGAAGTTCTTGCGAGACTATAAGACGGAAAGATCTGCTCGCTATCCGGATACTACAGCTTCTCCAAATTTGTAGGGCTTTACTTTTGGTTTTCTTCTCCTACTGATAACGCTTACAACCAAGTGCGCAGCTCTGCCTGCCTACATAATATCGTCTCCAACATCCCGATATGACCACAGCCAGCCGCTACTACCTTACGCTGTGTGACTTCATGTCCCTGCCGTCTTGCAATTGCCACACCAATAGCTAGCTCTATCGTACTCCTTCTCTTATTGTCGCCTAGGGCATATGGTCCTATTCTCTCGTCATTGGTTTATCCGTCGTTTGCCCGTCTTCCTTAAACAAAATCGAAGCATTGATTGAGCCCACCATCCAGTCTTTTCTCTCCCTTTTGCTACCACTTTTGTTTACCTCGGCTACCTACTTTGATTTGGAGACGAATATAAATATATATTTCCTTCCGCAATTTGATACATCTTGAGACATTCGTGTCAAATTCTCTGCAGTTTACCACTATGATATCAACTTGCGTTGTTAGGCCCATGGTGGCCCCACGCTTGACCGCAGCTCTCGGTACACGATCTTTTGCAACTTCAGTCCGATTAGCTAAGCCTACACCTGCAATAGGCGATATCACACCATCGAAAGACAGCGTCGAAACATTCAACCAGAAGCAAAGCGATTTCCGAAAACGATTAGCAGAGACTAGCAAGCATCGCAACAATGAGCTAGCCAAAGAGCTAAAGAACACGCCATCAGAAGCGATATACCGTCCCTCTGGCCTAAGTCAGGGCCTGGGTTCACTAAGTACTGCGACAGAAGCTGAAAAGAATGGCATTGTGGACGAACCTGGCAAGAAGCAAGGGAAGCTAGCAAGTCTAATTTATGGCACGAAAGAGGGACGTGAGATGGATGCTCAGATCGAGGCTAGTTTTAGTGCTATACTAGCTCGAGGAAAGTATGTCCATTCCATCGTCTTTCACGATGTCAAGCCAGACAAAGTCGACGAATACAGCAAGCTTGTTGGGGACTTCTACCCACGAATGGCTCAGCTTTCTGAGAACAAGGTTCATCTTGTTGGTAGCTGGCGTACTGAAATTGGTGATAGCGATACATTCGGTAAGTATTCCAACATCAACTGTCTGATCTTCTGCTGTCATACACTAACTCTAATCTACAGTACATATCTGGGAATACCAGCGCTACCACGGTTATCACGAGTCTAGACATGCTATTACCCATCACCCTGACTACCAGGAATTCAGCAAGAAACTCCGAACTCTCATCAACTCGAAGAAGATTTCTCTAATGCAAGAGTTCTCTTTCTGGCCCACATCTCCACCGCGCGAACTAGGAGGAGTCTTCGAGCTTCGCTCTTACACTCTCCACCCAGGCAACCTTCTCGAATGGGAATACCATTGGCGTCGCGGCCTCGAGGCCCGCCGTGAAGTGATGGAAGGCGTTGGTGCGTGGTTCGTTCAAGTTGGCGACCTTAACACTGTCCACCACCTATGGCAGTTTGCAAACTTGGAAGAGCGCAAGATGCGCCGTGAAAACTGCTGGAATATTAAGGGCTGGAGCGAGACTGTACACAAGACAGTGCCCTTGATTCAGGATATGAAGTCACGCATTTTGATACCCATGAAGTGGTCTCCTGTTCGATAATCTGGTCTGCCATATTCAATAGCATAGTATAGTATAGACATAGGTATCATCAGTCCATATATTATAGGCATTTATATTTCATATTCATACCCAAAATGGTTTCATTGAGCTTTATAACACACATAAACCGTGGTAGATTTCACTTGGAGATTTAATTTGAGGTCTTACTAGTCTTCGCTTTCTGTACCCATCACCACAGTAAGATTTTGTCTCAGATCGATAATAGTGTGATGAAGAGATGTGAGCTTAGCCTGCAGGGACATCAAGTTAGGATCCGCGCTTTCGACCCGAACCTTTTCTCTCACGTAAACCTCTGACGGCTTCGTCCCACTGAGTGGTGGTAGTTTGCGTTGCGAATCAAAATCCAATTTGCTTGGTGGTTCTTCACGATGAAATGAATATTTAAAGGGCTTATCCATCTCGTCATGTTCAAGCCTTCGGACCGTTCCGATTGCCAAGCCAAGTTTGGTACCAAAGAATACAGGCGCATCTACAGGTTCCAGCGCACGTAACCAGAGCACAATACACGACTCCTGCAGCGTGATATGGCAGCTCAGAGAACAGTTGATTGGTGGGTCAAAGGCGTTAGCGGCTGCGGACATTGTTGTCCAACTCAGGTCAGATGGTCCAGTATCGGAAGGTCCTTTGGGATGAGGCAATGGGGTGCCTTTAAGGTTTGTAGAGGCGTCGAACATGAGTTGGGTGAGAACGCGCAATTGCGCTGCAATAGTTTCGGGTGTGGATTTATTGTCAAGAGTGAGGTTTAAAAGATTCATCGCATTATTCAGCGAGTTCTGAATAGCCATCAGAGGTTCAATATGAATTGGCTTTGAAGGGTTGACGGTAAGCACTTGGGGTTGGTGGGTGTGCAGTTGCAGGTGAAGCATCTATTAGAGAATTCTAGTTAGTTTATGATGATACTCAATCACTTAGTTTGCTATTTCTACTTACGCCCTTTACTATACGGGAACCAACTCGAGTCACTGTGCCCTTGACCTTTTCGTTGCGCGGCGTGCTCATCACCAATGTGCTTCCGGGCTCTATTGGCGCCAGTAGCGCATAGCAGTCCTGTAGACCATACTGGACTTCGCGTAATGACTGGCGTATTTCATTGATAACCCAGCCAACCTCTCGTTTCTATGAACACAATCAACACAATAGTCAGTATGGAAAGTTCTATCATCGTAATGCGATCACTGGCAATGGATAGTTCTCACATGCGCCAAAGCCTGTTCGCGCTTCAGGTCCGCAGGGGATATTGGTGGATATATGGCGATAGACATATTGGGTAAAGCTAATTGTTGTGGTGCTCTGTATCAAAACCAGCTAATCATTCGATTCAATGACAAATCAATAATACAAAATATCATGAAATATGTATGAAGCACCCAAAACAAAAGTTATCAATTATATGCGCTGCTGCTCCTACCTGAAACAACGTCATAACGAATTCGCCGAGTTCAGCTATGGAACCTCACGCCACTATTTGGCGCCACATTTCTGTTCTGCGCCACATAGCGATCGCGATACTAGGAAAATAAGTCTTAGTCGAAATATGAAAAGTAAATCCCGTTTCCAAGATATCAACACTAGTTTCGATATTTCTTCGGCTTAGTCTTTCCTTCTCTGAGAATGCTAGTATCACAACAAAAGCCCAAGTTGGCGCGAATCAAGAAGGGTATGCTTTCATGCAAGAACGTGACGTGGTCTCCTAGCATGCACTAACAATAAGACAGGATACAAAGTCCACAAACGCCCTCTTGTCCGGCGTCAACAACCTTCATCTTCAAAAGCCAAACTCATCTATGTCTCGTCAAAGACACCATTTATGTCTGTTGTAGCCCGTGCGAGGAAGGAACTTGACAAATCATGTGGAAGCAATCGCATCACATCCAAAGGCATGGCTCTCAGTACCAAGATAGATGCGCTCAAGCAAGCAGGCGGAACTCAAGGTGATGGAAAGGTGGTTATTGTCATGGGAACAGGAAAGGCCATTGAAAAGACACTCAGCGTGGCTTCTTGGTTCTCGCAACAGAACGATTGTGATGTCAATATCAAAACCAAGACAATCACCACCATCGATGACATAGTCCCAGATGCAGATGATGAGATGGCAGATGAGGTGTCAAGACGGCGAAATGTGAGTTGTCTTGAGGTTACACTCAGTCTACGTTAAGTGCTGTAAATCTGTGATCTTCCTCATCTTAAGTCGATACGCAAATCATTTTATCGCATTGTACATATCTTTCAATTCCCCTTCATGTAGACCAGTTTTTCCATCCATACAGGTATCATGATATAGTAGGGTTAGCTATGAACCCTAGTGACGAGAGTAAATATCACAGCATCTCAAAGCTCAACGATCACAAATGTACTTGAAGTAGTAGGGTGTGTATGTTGAGAGGAGGAATTCTAATTTCCAGGGATCGGCCGTGTATCCATTTCAAACTCGTATAATGCGGTTGTCGGCAGCTAACCGCCATCCAAGTCACACAAACGTCAAGGTGAACTCAAGCAGTATATATGCCGACAATAGGTAGCTATGCTTAAAAACTAGATTTTTGTTGTGAGTTTTTAGGTAAAAGAAACTCAATGTCTCTAATTATCAATATGAAATGAAGTTACAAGTCCTATTGAGAAATAGATATAGCTGGTGGTCCCTTTTTCTATAGTTTTAATTTGCTTCCCGCAAGCGAACTTTTGTCATGCATAGCTACATACGCGAGAGGAGCTTCATGGCGGGTAGTTACCGTTTACTCGTCCAACGCAAGATATCAATATGGCAACTACTAGTAGCTGCCTTGTTTGCTAAAGAATTCAACAGCAAAACTTCTCAAACTGTTTTTGTTTTTTTTTACTTTTCTCCTTTTCCATCATCCTTTTGTCAAGTTTGTCCGTTTTTCATCGATTTCCATCTATTCAATTCTGCTGTCAAAGCCCATTTTGATGAACCATCCATCTGCTACACATTCTGATACTCCTCCAAAGTAATAGACGTGATAGCTTCGATCATGGCTCATGAACCTTTGGTTTCTGGCCATATCGCAGATTCTATTGAGTCTGTTGCCTTCAGTCGAACCTCACTAGAGGTATCCGCCCTGCGTAGGGTCCGAACGAGCCCTCAACTTCAACGGGTGACTGACTCGTTTTACCCTAATGATATCTCGCTATCAACATCAAAAACCTCACACTCGATAGAGACTGCCATTAGAGGAAATGTCAACTCGGGCCAACCGTCTTTCTGGTCTGTCCCAGATTTTGTGAAGACTATTGTTGGGTCATCAGCCCCGATATCAGAAGAACCGCAGTCACCACATGATGTCGATGATATACTTCTGGAACCGCTGACTCCAAGTAAAGAGCCCAACATGAAAGGTTTTTCTGGCCGTCAGGAAGATAACATGCCAAACCCACAGCATATATCACACCAATGTTCTTCCATTAGACGTAGACGTCTACAAAAACGGCAACGAAAACTAAAGAGATATGATGATAAGTCTACTGCTATAAAGTCACCAGGTAAAGGCACTATTGATCACCACAACTTTGAAGATGATCTTGAAGAATCTACTGTCAATGCCATGTCTATCGTGGTAAGTTATCGCGACACTTCATCGCCATACTCAAATAAAACGCTAATATGCAATAGAGATTATTTCATCTTCTTGCCTGGCCCGACAAGATTTTAGCCTTGATAGGACTTCTGGCGGCGTTATGCGCCGGCTGTGCCCTTCCTCTTGTCAACGTCATACTTGGTTAGTCATACCTTATCATCAACATATCACTTATTCTAATGTCATCTGTAATATAGGCTACATAATCGACACAGTTCTTCCCTTTGCGACCATGACAACACCAAGCGGCCCAGAACGCGAAATGTTCGCCATATCAATGATGACATATGTGTACGTAAGGAAGTATTTGACTATTTTTACGACCGACTTTGGATATTAACAATAACAAATGTTATCTCAACCGTAGCATTTATCTACTCTACCTTGGCATTGCTCGATTAGTACTAGGATATATCTCAAGTGTAAGGTTCACTAACTTCTTTTCAGTCCACCGATAGTGCATCATGTATCGCTAACTTGTCACAGTTTACTTTTCACGTCACCGGTATCCGACTTGCGGCAAATATGCGCCAAGAATATATGAGGTTATTATTGTCACAGCCTGTATCAACATTAGAAGCCATGCCTCACAGCTGGACAACAAACACTCTAACCGCAACAACAAAGTACATTCAAGACGGCTGTGGAGAGCAACTAGCAGTTCTGATTACGACTACATCTATGATCGTTACTGCTATGGTTGTTGCCTTTATTCATAGTTGGCAACTATCATTAATGATTTGCGCAGGTTTGACACCTATCGCAATAGTATACGGCTTGACAACTTCATCGATCAATCGAATCAGTAGATCAGTTGATGCCACCAACATAGAAGCCTCTCGTGTTATCTACGAGTCTTTGTCTATTCTTCAGCAGATCCGCTTAATGTCTTCTGAGAGTCGAATATTCAAAAAGTACTCGTCTTGTGTCAACAAGACTACGCACCAAGGTCTAAAAGCTGCCAAGTTTTCGTCCATACAACAGTCGGTCATCGCTATAGTTGCATTTGGTACCACATCTTTGTCATTCTACTATGGCTATATCTTATGGTTCAACTCAACGATCAAAACAGTTGGTATCCTCATCATGTGAGTTCTTATTCCTTCCCCAATGTGCTATGTTTTGACCTCTAACCCATAAAAGTGTCTTAGGGTCAATAAGTCTGGTTGCTACAGCTCTCGGCACTTTTCAGCAGCCTATTCAATGCCTCGCCATGGCTGCGGACTCTGCCACATGCCTTTTTAACATTATCAACATATCATATCGCAAACCGAGTAACAAGTTGCCCTCAACGGATGCACTACAGAACAACATCACATTCGAAAATGTCACTGTATCATATCAGTCACATCCAAATGTACGAGTCTTGGACAATCTGAACTTTACTATACCCTTTGGCAAGGTGACTGCGATAGTTGGCCCTTCGGGGGCTGGAAAGAGCACTATTGTTGGCTTACTTGAGCGTTGGTACGAGCTTTCAGAACGAGACACAACGTCACTCCGTTCTGGTTCTATTTTTTGTGGCGATACTTCTATCTCGGATATGGATATCTGTTGGTGGCGAAGCAAAGTCTCACTCTTAACCCATGATCCACAGCTTTTTCATGGTACTATACAACAAAATATCGAGTATGGGTTGGTTGGAACGCCACTAGATAATCAGAGTCCAGAGAGAAAGACCGAGCTGGTCCACCTTGCATGCCAGGATGCCATGGCACTGGATTTCATCATGGAGCTCCCTCATGGTTTTAATACTCGAGTTGATGACCCATCGGTTTCTTTAACTCTCGGCCAAAAGCAGCAAATTGCAATTTCTCGTGCGCTTATCAGACAACCTGAGGTTTTGATTCTAGATGAAGTTACTGTTGGTCTCAATGGAAGAGAGGAGATGCTTGTTCACACCGCCTTGACACAGGCCTCCCGCCACAAGACTACCATTATGGTGTCACATCGACTATCTGACGTACGAAGCGCAGACCATTTGATTGTGCTGGTCAAAGGCCGAGTTGTGCAGGAAGGCACACACGATGATCTACAGCTCGATGAACAAGGCTCATACCGAGCTCTTGCTAATTCTCAAAAGTTGGATACAGCCGACAGATGGTTGTCATATACGCGTCCAGGTAATTGGTGGAAACGAAAATCTGGACTCGTACCCTTAATGTTAGAAGGCTTTGAGTTCACAGAAAACAAAGAATGGGAGCAAAACATGAGACGAGGCTTCAACATTGCAGCGAGTCATGCCTCTCGACTACGTGATACCGAAAATGATCAGCTTCCCGGTAGCAATGGTGTTTGGGTTGGCCTTTTTCACGAACAGCGCGTTATATGGCCTTGGTACGCTCTTCTCATATTAGGAGGTTTACTTGCTGGTGGTAAGTTGGGTTGCGCGATATAACGGCGAAAGCATGTCTTTAACATTATCTATAGGTTCCTCGGCAGCACAGACATATGTTTTCGCAAAACAGATCGTTAGTTTCAAGATTCGACCAGATCAGATTGAATCATCTATCCATCATTGGTGCCTTGTCTTGGTTATATTAGCCGCCACTGCTGGTATCGGCTACTTTGCTTCTGCTTGGGCCTCGACGTATATTTCATTTGTAAGCTCAAAGCACACCCCTTCCATGAATAAGATCACCAACTGATGGTCAACAGCATCTATTTGAAACTCTACGTAAAGATTATTTTTACTCAACCCTAAGACAGCCCATAATCAAGTTCGATAGTGAGACGCAAAGTTTAGAGTCCCTAAGTATGTCTATCACTATGGATGCAGATCATGTCCAGAGACTTTTAAGCTCAACTTTCGGGTTTGTCTTGATCTATGCAGCCACCTTGGTTGGTTGTCTCTCTATAGCTCTGTGGACGGGTTGGAATATGGCGGCTATCGCAGCTGCGGTCGGTATTCCGATCATTACGGCTTCTATTTTGTTCAGAGTATATGATGATATCCATGTATCCAGACTCAACGACCAGGCTCTTCAACAAGAGACCAAGTTCATCATAAAGTCTGTTGGAAAGTGCCGAACGATCACAGCCTTCACCTTGGAAAAAACAGTACTACATTCATACGAAAGAATCATACAGAAATATGAGCGCCGACTCCGATTTCGTCGGGCTATAGCCGCTCTACCTATCGGACTTGGCGAATCACTCCCGTTTTTTTGGATAAGCTTTATCCTATGGTATGGAGCACGATTAGTAGTTGAGCATGAATACTCGGCATTCCAATTTAGTAAGTTCAAAGAAACAAACTTCGAATGTTCGACAGCTAGATATTAACAAGAATGATAGTCCTTGTCATAACGGTTGTTATTCAACAAGCAATCTCTACCTCTCAATGGCTAACCTTTTCCTCCAATATTGCCCATGCTACTACATCAGCAAGGAAAATCATTCTGCAACGGCACCCACGAACGCAAACTACGCAAGGACTACTTGATTCGGTGCCATGCGAAGGTGCAGATGATTGTTGCGCTGAAGGATTCGATATCCAGATACATGATGTAGCTTTCCAGAGTCCCAAAGTGGATACGCCGAAGCTAAGTAACATCAATATGAGTGTACGTACAAAGATTCGAGTTTCAAGGTTCATGAAGGACTGACTGATTGAACCACAATTTAAAGTTTGAGAAAGATTCGCTAGTAGTTATCTTCGGCTCCCCCAACTGTGGCGCAAGCGAGATATTTTCACTTATTGGCTTGTTTTATGAGCCTGATCAGGGCCGGATAACTCTAAATGGGATTGACATTAGAGATGTTTGCGCCTTGTCATTCCGCAGCAAGGTATCCATCATATCACAAAATCCAGGACTAACGACTGGTACACTGAAGGAAAACATCCTACTTGGGTTTGAAGGTGTTACTACAGAGGACGAGACAAAAGCGATGCATGCCGCAGCTAGACTAGCAGGCATCCACGATTTTGCACAGTCATTGCCTAACGGGTATAATACAGACATTGGGCTACGTGGTTCCCTGTTAACCCAGGTTCAACAAAGCCGAGTTGCGATTGCAAGAGCACTAGTCCGCAATCCTAGACTGATATTTGTCGAGGATATAAGTGACGGCCTAGACTACGAATCCCGACTCGAAATCACGACGACGCTCAAAGAAGCCTTCCATGGCCGTTCTGTAATTATTGTGACAGATAAGACAGAGTTTGTTGAGATGTCAAGTAAGATATACATGATGGAGAACGGTAATATTGAAGAGGCGGGAAGTTACGAACAGCTAATGGGAAACAAGGATGTCTTTTACAGCATGGTAAGCAAGATCCGACTAATCAACACTATAAAATAAGATCTAGTTATGTAAGTGCTAACAATTCATTGTATACAGATGGTGGCGAAAAGCCTGAATTGAATCATTTAGAGTTCAAAAGACAATAAAGGTTATGTATTAGAGTTGAGGGGGGGGGGTAATGTGCTACGTATATTTATAATAATTGTTACTGTATGTGATAGACCGAACTATGATATTATGTGATGTGATTCTGGAATCTAGATGGACTATCTTTATTACGTTTGATTCTGTTTGTTCTGTTGCCCTATGAGATGCGGTATGCACTAAAAGATAATAATGTTAGTGGGGCTATAAAAGGTAAAGAATGTTATGCATGGAATAGGCAGTAATGAGCAAGGATTCAATTAGATGAAAATGGAAGAAAAGTGAGAAAAGTGAGAAAAGTGCTTACTCAATGATTAGTTCGTCCGTCGCCTTCCACATAGCACTTCCCACCCAAAGTGCCATATTCAAATCGTCAGCATAGCGTCGGTCAGTGGTGGTCAAGGTCAAGACCATCCGACAGGAAAAGCGACGAGGATCCAAGGACGGCTTGACGCTATCGTCAGCTTTTTGGCTGGTAGTTGCGGGTGGTGGAGATGAAGCTGTAGTGAGTGATGATATAGTTGGTTTTGTTTTGGTTGTCGCTACTGGCGTTGCATTTGCTGCTGTTGAAGATGTAGCCGCGACAGAATCCGATGAGGTTTGTATATGTGGTGAGGTAGGAGTTGGTGGAGTGAAGAAGGACGAGAGAACACCGGTCTGGCAGGCAACATAGCCTCTAGTATGGAGGTTCAGAGTAGCGGGAGGTTCATCGGCAGTTTGTAGGGTGAAGGCAGTGTCAAGTTTAGTTCGAGCGCGTTCCGGGTCAGAGCATATCGGCACACGCAGATTATGACCGCCAGCCTATAGTCAGAATTAGTTAACAACCGAGAGAAAAGAAAGAGGACATATATGTTAGAGGCATTCTGTAACTTACCGAAACGGAGCCTCGGCCAAAGTTGGCGACCCACGATCCACCGGAAGCTTCAAATAGGTCTTGGATCACATCGCCCATGCGCACCTTAGTAGGCGTTGGACGAAATTTGACTGCTAAGCGCAATTCGAAGTCGAGTTGTGGAGACGGAATTGACAGTGCGGGATGTGGAAATAGTTTCGCAGAGTCGATCTCGCACGAATCTGTTCTGAAAGTGCTGGTACCATTTCTCGTACTGCCGTCGCTGGTGCTATTAAGTGATGGAATAGGATTATGGTGTGATAGGGTTGGCGTTTCGTGGTGGATGTAAGGCCCGGGATGTTGTTGTTGTTGTTGTTGTATTGGGAGAGGAGTTTGGGCCCGGGTGTTATTATTATGGTTAACTCTGCGATTTGTAAGAGCATGATCGACGATTTCTGACTTGACATCTGTGACATCTTGGACTATATCCTTCTCTGGAACACCGGTCCGTTGAGCTTCGGGGATGTCGACCTCCATATCGTTCTCATCAATATAGTCGTAGTCATAGTCATAATCGTCCGAAAGGCGTTTATTATCAGAAAACCCGTGTATAGAGGCGTTTCTCATGGCAATGGTGGTGGCTTTTGTATCTGCATCTACAGATATGCCTGCATTATTGACACTAGCATTACGATCTGTAACATTTTCAGTAGCTGACTGCCTGTTAGAAGAGCAGACCGAGCTACCCCAAGCCCAGGATCTGAGACGACACGAGGAAGATGGTGGCGTATCTGGGGCATCATTTGTGGAAGTACCGGCCGGCACTGTTGACTTATGTTCCCTGTGCTGATGTTGTTGTAGATGCTTTTGGCGCCGGACTAGACGAAGACGACGTGTGAAGGCAGGTGAATGCTGCATGGCAAGTGAAGACTCAGGCAGCCTCATCCGTAGACTATCTGTGATCCAGCGGCAGTCCCAAGCCATAATATCAGATGCAGCGCTCCGCGGACGGCGTGAAGTTGGAGAGGTGCGCATTTTGTACCGGATCAAGATGGTGGTGATGCAAAAGAGAAGATAATACTGAGAGTAAAGGCAAGTAAGAAGGAAGTGATGTGTGTTGACAAGGGAAGGGAGTTATTGAGAAGGGTGATGTTGGAAAGATAGTTCAAGAGAAAAAGACAGGAGAAGCCCAAGAGATATAACCTGCTTAGAAGAAAGGCGCGGCGCGATAATGGATATAGTAGTATCGGAGATTTAGGCAGCGTGGCCAGTCTGGCTCCGGACCTTGTTATTCTTTCGGTGTGGCAGGCTAGGAAGAAAGAAAGAGCTTAACTAGGGAGGGGAAGAAGAGATAAAACAAGACAGAAAGCATGTGATGGTGGCAGGAGACTAATAACGTATGTAAACCCCGTCCTTATTTTTTTTTTCTGGGGACGGGTAAGTATAATATGTGAAAGGTCGCTTCGCTCTTCTTGCCGCTTAAGTAGTGGGGCCTAGTAGGTGAAAAAGTAACAGCTAAAGTAAACCAGGTATATTCGGGCCAATTCAAGACGCCAGGCCAAGATTCCAAGCTATCTTACTAGGCTTCGCAAGACGTTCCAGATGGGTTGGGGAGATGACGTGGGCCTAAGCTATCGAAAGTTGGATCACTCAGAAGGCGCGAGATCTTCAGGCTTGTCAAGGTCACTCCGTTTCAACCTGTGGAAGGGATTGCCCAACAAGGCCGAAGACAAGAGTAGTTATAAGTGAGAATGTTAATGTTGAAGGTGAAGTAAGACTAAAAGACCGTCCAATCTCTGGAGATGAGTTGTTGATGGGCTGGGGTGGATAGAGCCAAGTAAACTTCAAAGGAGAACAGTAAGACTGGCCAACAGAGAAGCAGGTTCAAGACAGAAGCAGCGTCGGCTAAGCCTATTCTTTATTGTTTTTTTTCCAATTCTTCTCATGGGATATCCCCTTCTATTTCTATCTTTGCTTTCCTTTTCGCTACTAGTGGGCTGACGAAACCAAGGAAGATAAACTAGCTCGCGTGTTTTGAAAGTGTTCAATAAGTGAATCGGCCAAAAATGGATAGATAGAGCGACAGCTGTCTAGTTGTCTAAGCGTCGTATTGGGTTTAAGAGCCGCTTCGCTATATTTCCTGCTTTGGGGATCGTATAGGTATACGAACGAACCTAGTACCAGGAAATCGTTCATACAAGACAAGCTCCAGCTATCTGGTGTGAAACTAAACTGGCCCTTGTGTAAGGATACACTCCACCCAATGAAAAAAAGAAAGAAATAAGAAGAAAAGAAAAAAAAGAAAGAAAAAGAGACTCTGTTTTCTATTCGGTGAAGGTGCGGTTCAGGGTTTGCTATGTTAACTCAGGAAATATACAAGGCGACATGGAAGGCTGGCGGCTACACTAGCCTTAGCGTTGTAGCAAGGAAAGATAAAGTAATCAGGAGTGTTACAACTTTGCTTACTTTTTCAGCAAGCTTCTCAGTAGATGGTTTATATAAGAATGATAATTGGGGAGAACGAACGTTTTTTTTTAAAAAATAAAGATTAAAAAAAATAAAGAGAAACTCCGACAAACTCCGCTGACAAAATTGAGGGACAGAAAAGAAAAATGCGCCTAGACTATGCTAGAATTATAGCAAAGCAAGAGACAAGATCAGGAACTAAGCACACCAAAGACGGAAAAAAAGACGACTTGGTTGAAATAACTAGAACTCATTTCTATCTCTGTGTTCTATATATACACATATATATATGTAGGCTATGTTCAAAGGGACCTCTATCCTGTCCTTTAATAAGCTACGTTATGGGTCGAAGTAATTGAATTTTTCCGAAGGATATGCACATGCGTACATACGTAAATACGTTGTGAGATGGTAATAGGAATCATATATGCGTATATGCGTATATGCGATGATCGTGGTTACTCCGTTAGAGCCGTTCAGGCTTATTCATTCACAGCTCCGATCCGACGCAATGGCATCAAAAGAAGGTAGGGTAGTGTCATGGAAATAAGCGACAAAGCTCGTACATGCTGTACATGTATCTGTATTGATAACTGAAATCCGCTTTCAGAATTCTCTCTGGAGTTACAGCGTAGGGCCAAGTGTATGTAAAATTGGTCAACGTTAGACTGGCGTATATATCCAACATAACAAACATCACGTTATTGACCGACAACTATAGATTTCCGTACATTGTTTTTTTTTTCGTTTGGGATCGCTGCACTACCGCATCGTATATCTCAGCTGCCATCCCAACAAGAAAGAGAGACAAAAAGACAAGACGACTTGAGATAAGTATTACGCTAGTTACATGCGGGATCGGACTCTAGTTGTCCCGACTCCGCGTTTCCATTCTTAACCCTGGTCTAACCCTGTACTCCGTTTTGCGTGCTGTGGACCAAGCCGAAACACAACCAGTCCGGAAATTCATAACATGGTAGTAGTATGATTATGTCATACCATTGATTTCATCGTGTACCTCCGTAGATACGGCTGGACGAAGAAGTCATCTCTATCGGAAATGAGGCAGATATAGTCGGTAGACAAACATAGATTTGACAAGTCAGCAAAGATCGCAGGTGATCTTTGTGATACGGTGCATATGAAGCCACTCGGGACATTAGATGGTAGCACCTTCATGAGGTCGTTGCTTACTGGAGTCGGAGTCTTTGTCAGCCAAGAACCAAGCCTTTACTTCAGTATTGGACTTATTAGTCGGATTTCGGATTAATTGATGGTCTCCATGGCTAAGTTGACATAAATCTCGACAGCCCATATGAGTGATAAAAGGGAGCATGTATATCCAGGAAATACAATTCACGCCTTCTCTTGGTTTCTTATTGCCTTTTTCCACTGCCTAATATTGTACGGCTATCTACGAATGTATGTAGATCTACATACCTGATATAGTATCTAGTAGTCTGACTACTACTTTCCTGGGGTTCCAAGCAAGGATATTTCATCTAGAAATTCTAATAACTAAGGAAAGAAATAGTAGCTCGGGGCATTCAAAATAGACTAAAATTTGCTGATCCCTAACTACTTCTCTGGGCACGATGAGAAGCTGTAAATCAGCAAATTTTCACAAACGAAAACTTTATTTTATAGATTTGAGAAAGTTAGGACTTGGATGAAATATGTAAGTACAGGCGAGACATCATAAGTGTTGTTATTGTAGTTTAGTTATCAGTATCAAAACTATGTATGAACTCGTCTATCCATAACAGAGCGAAGATATATAAATGGTTTATCGCGACTTCGAACTTTGGCTTCGGAGGGATAATTTGAATATTCACTAATATAAATTAGTTAAAGCACTAGGCATGCTAGCCGTGACGATTCATAACCTTTTGGGTATATGAACGAACCAAAACCTCTAACTAGTCTCATAATTTTTTGTGAAGGCGTAATAAATCGCACACTGTTCAGCTTGACACGGATACGGTCTCTATACATATCTTCCGCCTACAAACAGGTCAAGAGTTCCACATATATGCAAGATAAACTCAAGGTAAAAAATGAAGTAAAAAGCCTTCCGGGGAACATAAGACACGAATTATGTAAGCATCTGAGAACTAATAGCTAGTGAGGTTTTTGTTTTAGTCCTATCAGAAATACTTGTTGAAGTCATAACGTCAAGCCGTATCAAGCAAGCCTAGTGCAAGCATAAAATGGAGTGTCCAAGTAGTTAGCCAGTTGTATATGTATACAGTCCTAAACAAGATAATTAAATTGTCAGAAGTCCAACAAAACTAGAGTCCTTCAAGTAGTCGCACAGCTCATGACCCTAGCCGATCCACTTTCGGCAGTAAGTCCTTCTTAAGTCCTTCTAGCTAGCATATAGAACAAAATAAAACAATAGACTCCATTGCCTCCTATCCCTAGCAAAAAACTTGAAAGACTAACAAAAGAGGATATCTCATATCTGTAAGCCAAAAATCAAATATATAGTTGCAGGGAATGCGGCGGTGTTCATTAAATAGTAATTATTAGAATTCGGTCGTTCCAAGAACCTTACAAATAGGAACGATACCAAGTTCACAAGTTCCGCCTCCGATAATATGATCAGGCCAGCTGATCACATACAACTATGTGCAAGTTGATGATTTGTAAGTATATATCTTCTAGTGAGGTTAATTGCGGTCGAACTGAAAACCAAAGGCTGTAAAATCTCCGGTGGTAGGCTTGATAGATGGTATCTTGACGTTGTGAAGCATGCCTAAGATGCAATCATCATCATCTGTGGCGAGCTGAGAAGCCATGCTGTTGTACGAGTCTTTGGTTATCAAAACAAAGGAATCAATTGCGGGAGGCCGCTCAAAAGTCACAGTGACAGTGCGAGTGAAGATAGCACCAGAGCTGTTGTTCTTTTGTGCCGAGTTTCTAGTCACGACAGTGGCGTTTGTGTTGCAAAAAGACTGATTGGTGGCCATGATAAAAATTGGGTAACGTGAAAAAGTCGTAATGTGAAAAAGATTGTGGTAGATATCTATTTAAGATGAAGACATGAAATGTAAGAAAAAAAAATGAGGCGTCGGGTATTTATATATATATCCTGAGGATACGTTCGTGATATCATTAAAATAACGAAAGAGAGTGTATGTGAGGAAAGAGCTGTTGGCTGAGAATGAGGGAGAGTGATGATTCATGTGCATGGGAAAGAAGAAGAAAAGAAAAGATGAAGTCGATGATTTATATCTATGAAAAAAAAAGAAATGAAAAAAAAGGCAAAAAAGAGAGAATTCGCTTGACCCGCACAGCATCAGAATTTGAGTTTATATGAGTAGTTGATAAACATGTAGCTAATATATATTCAAGAACTGGCCAATTATCAGTGTCAGGAACCTTGATCTGTTTTAGGTAGCTTAGCTTTCAGGTAGAGATTACAGTGGTATCAAACGCTCATGAGCTTACATTATCAAGATATACGATCCACTTGACAAATCAACAAGTAACTAGTAACTTCATAGAAGTATGCAGTTATGTAAAAACCTAGTGTCTCGTGTTCCAGAAATGTATGTACATATACATACAGACAAAAACATATCAAAACAGCACATGTATATTCCAGGAAGCCTTGTGCCCATAACTAACCAATATCGACCAACTCATATTACACAAGCTGATAACGTTAATATTGCCATATATAGATAACCCATATTTCCTATGGAAAGCGAAGGCGGTATAAATGTTAATCTCTAGGTTGAAACACACTAGTAAGCCCTAAATATATCTTCATAGCTCTAGATAGCTCAATAAGATTAATGAATTAAAATAAAAAAATTAAAAAAATAAAAAAGCCCTATATATGATATGTATTCAAAGATGTAGGTAACTAACAGTAATGCAAATAGATAAAGTCTGATTCAATTCATAACCGATAGAAATTTATAACTATAAAACAAGATACATAGCACACGATGAAACAAAAGTAAGCAAATTCATACACGAAGAGAACTGGAGAAATTATGAGGAAAAAGCGAATCTGAATGTAACGAAAAAGGGCTTCTCTTGGTTTATCAAAGAAGAACGAAGAAAACGGGACAAACGAAAGAGAAATATGATTTCAATCCAGACTCCAGAAAAACAAATAGAAAAGCTAATGAACAACCAGAAAGCCCACATATAACACGAAGGCCTAAAGAAACTGGTTTTACTTTCTTCTCAATTTGTTCTTCCTTGGAAATTCCCCCTTTCCGATATTTGAACGCGACAATAAATATTTCTAACAATAAAAATATACAGTCTTTTTTTCCAAAAAAGGAAAAAGGTAAGAAAAGAAGAGACCAGAAATAAGAAAAAATAAAGAAAAATAAACCGAAATACGCCTCCCTGTCTTGGATAGAAGTATATTTCAACAACATGAGAAAAATACAGCGGCAAATCAAACGAGGCTCGCCAATAGATATAAGGTATCCATCTTAATCAGTCTGTTTATATGGAGACGGAGATGCTTGCCATGTTCTTAGGCGACAGAACATTATTGGCGTACTCGCCTTCATAGTTGCCTATAGTGTGATGTTAGTAAAAGGCACAAGAATGGAGTTATTCCTGTTTGAGTGAGATGCTTACCTGCAGGGGAGTAGTTGCAGACTGTAAACCAGGCCTCGATCTTGGAAAGAGTTCCAGCCGCGCACTTGTAAGAGGCGCAGCCAACCTTCTCGGTGCCCTTCCAGACAACCTGAGAGAAGTGACCCCATTCCTCGAACTTAGACATATCAGGCTCACCGTTGTATCCGGGGTAGATGTCGAGCTCGCCGTTGTACCACATGTTAGTGACAGCCTGGTCGATAGCAACGCCCTCATTGATGTTATCAGAGGTGCTACCGAACATGGCAATGTTCTGGCCGTAATTGCCACCACCGGGGGAACTACAAGGCAAAATATTGTTAGTGGAAACTGGGGCACGATGAGACATGGAAACTATGCTGTTTGCGGACAGGGCACAGCGGGGAATGAAAATCCGGCTTACAGATCGTGCTGGAAGACGCAGTTTTGGGCCGATGTTAGGGCATAACCGGCCAAGTTGGAGTCCCAAGTCAAAGCGGACGCCGAGTGGTTCTGGCGATGCTGGTTGTGCGACGATAGCGACTTGTCCTCAGCCGAGGTTCCGGTGTATGAAGCAGCAGCAGAGCTCGTGGTCGATGAAGCGGTAGTAGTAGCAGCAGTCGGGGTAGTCTCTTGCTGGTACGAAGTAACGAAGGAGAGTGTCCAGCCAGTCGAAGAGGTCGACGACTCGGCCTGGGCGGTAGTCTCGTAAACATTGGCCGCAATGGTAGAAGTCGTTGCCTCAACATAAACAGGTGTGGTCGAGGTAGTCTCGGGTGCGGCCTCGACGTAGACGGGGGTAGAAGAGGTGGTGGGCACATCGATGACCGAGGTGGTTGTGTAAGTAGGCTTCTTCTGTCCCTGGTAGTACTCCTGGGTGGAGGCAGACGAAGTAGCGCTGGCGATGTAGGCAGGCGAACCATCCGGGTACACATAGGCAGTTACAGTCTCAGTGTCGTACTCGGTGACGTAGCTACGCTTATTCAGAGGGCCGGCGGCAACAAGAGCTGCCGTGACGGCGAACATAGTGGCAATAGAGGTTTTCATGGTGGGCAATATACGGTGTGTAATATAGGAAAGGTTCTAATTTGCAGTCATGTTAGAAGACTATGGATGTCATGAGGTAGAGAGATCACGAAGGGTCTTTATATAGCTTATCTGCATATATAAATCACACTCCATGTTCTTTAAGGCGGTTTTTGACTGATCTATCTTTGTTGCCTCCACCACCTAGCGTATAAGCCATGGCGATAGTCGGCTCTAGTAGATAAGTCAAGAGACAAAGGAACGCAACTTACGGTTCGATTTGAAGTGGGTGCAGGACCAGCAGCTGGGCGATCAGACAGCACAGCTGAGATACAACGATTCCGTCAAGGAATATCAAGAAACGCGCCTGTGTCTGGTATGAGAAGTCGCTTGTAAAGTTTCCTAGACAAGACAACAGAAAGATCTGCGGTGATAATATGTAAGCTACTTGAAGAGTTTTGTCGAAGATGGGCAAGAGCAAAGGAAATATAAAGTTATGAGGCCCTTCTTGATAGCCGGATTCCTGACCACAGGCAAGACCTTGGAAGAACAGGCAGCTAAGGAAGCAGGTTCCCATGGCAGCTTAAGTAGAGCTACCAACACTCTCCTGCTCTTGGTTTTCTACTCCTATAAACGCAATAAAGGAGGCCAAAAAGCGAAGGCTGAGGAGATACAAACTATGTTTATGATGGTAGGCTAACACAGGCTTGGTGGACATTGACTTTCTTTTTCCTCGTCCTCTGAGATGTTTCTAGTCTAGGGTGACTTACAGATTTGGGAAGGAGTGGACAGAGTCTAACAAGACAAAGAGAGAAGATAAAAATAAAAAAAAGAGCAGTGACAAGGAGTTAAGAAAAGAATGGGATGGAAGATACTCAGTTAACCTAAAGGAATGGAGGTCCAGCTGAGAATAGAAGCAACGAAGCGAATATAACCAAACGGTGTGGTGGAGAGAAAGAAGTAGATCAGAGAGATGATGGACGGAGGGCAGGCCGAGAAGTTATAGTGTTCGTAATTCTGAGAGAGAGCTAGTAGGAACAGTAAGACTAGCAAAGTAGTAGTCTTAGAGTAGACAGGGATGGGATCAAGGAATCAACAAATGAGGGTGATGAAGTTACGAGGGGGAGACAAGAACGTCTAAGCAACGAAGAAGGACGTGCGTATAGAGGGACAGAGGAGCTTTGACTTGAACAAGAGCAATGAAGCACAAGTGAAGAAAAAGTTGTTCGATGGGCAGGATATATAAGAGCTGGGCTCTGAAGCGACTCGGAGAGATATCTGAGAAAAGAGTGGACGGCGGTTCAAGATAAAAGGGAAAAAATTAAAAAGGACGCCTAGGTTAAATTTCTTGAACGACAATGGACTTTTAAGACGTAGTAGAGATACACGAACTAATATCGTGCTACTTCAGAAAGAAAAGAAAAAAAAAGCCAGTGGCGGTATCAGAAAATACAAAGAATTATAGTGATTAAAAGGATAATTAACCAAAAGGAGTGAAGACGGGAAGTTAAAGAGATCGTGACGACAAAAAAAAACGAGAGTTTAATGATCCGAAGATATCAAAAAGAAGGGCCGGAAGCAAAAGCTGAGAAAGAGACAAGTAAGGTCGCTAAAAACAAGTCTAGAGGAAAGCTGATACGTTCGTTCTACCTACTATAGCAAGTTGAATGGGGCTAAGAAGAAAAAGAAGAAGCAAAGGAAATAAAAAGATCTCGAGAACGAGGAGTTTGTCTACTTCTTAAACAACTATCGGCCTAGAATTAGGATCTCGAATTGATCTACAAGTTCGGGCCCATGAACCCAAAATACATCTTTCTCTTGACTATGCCATCCATCTCTTACTTTTGTTTACCCAAGAGTCTTTTTTTCCTTTGCTTGTCTGTCCATATTTGAGCCTAGAAGTTGGTGTGCAAGCAGGATCCAGGAAAAGCCAAGCAAAGAATAAAACAGGCGCAGGAATTAGGTTGGGCGATCTTATTCAAGAGGATAATTAAAATTTTGATATAAAAATGCCTAAATTTACTGTTTGGAGAGATTTAGATTTATGCTATTTTACATCTCGATTCTTTTCTTAGTCTTGAGGGAAAATAGAGAATAAAGTGGCACCAATAAAAGAAACAATCAAATTACCATTTTATTCATGCTAGTTTATTCAACGGTCTCCCTCCTATATCCCTCCAGGACTTTTTTTCTTCTTCTACTATCCAGTCCATCTCTCTGTAAATTCATGGGTTCTTTAGACTTTCTCAGGTCTTCTCTGTCTACATATGTATGTATCTTATGTACTTTCTATGTGGCAGTGGTATTGAACCTGCATGCCTGTACGAACAAGAGAACAGCATTAAGAAAAGAAAAGAAAGCTAAAGCCTTCTGGAAGGTCAATCCACAAGAAAGATAGAAAAGCTATTGCCAGAGTTTGCCAGTCAATATTCCCGTGCTTGTTGTCCTGTGCCTGTGATAGATTACGAGCGGCCAGCATCAGATACAGTACATATAGTCGATATATTCAGTATTTGTACCTATCTGTCTTCCGTGTGAACGGGTATGCCAAGTATATCTCATCTCCAGTTGCATTTAACCGCAAGCCACTCTGTTGAGAAAAGAAAGACTTGGTTAACATCCACACCATATTCTCGTGATAAATTATCACGAAATACAGACTTGACTTTCTTGAAGGAGGGGAACACCCAGACGAGCAAATGCATATGCACTTCAAATGTCCAAACTTCCAATAATTGCCTCGTTGGGAATGCAACCGGAAATATGCAGGAACACACGCTTACATCGTCGTATTGTTCGGCAGTAATCCATATATAAATGTATGTACAAATTGTGTACTTTATTTTTTCTACAGTATTACTTTTTATCTCACTATTATCCGTGTTAGTCAAGACACTGCTTTTGACATCCAGTGGCTTTTGCTTCAGACCCTCTATCTTTTCAGAAAGCTACTGCCATGGGATGAAGCTATAGTCACTAAAAGAGTCATAGTACATGTCAAATGTCCATCGTCTACAGTGGAAGCAAAGCTTGGTCTTTTGCTAGGACAAGTCTCTGAACCAAGAGCGGAAACACCCTGTATTTTTCGGTACGTGCTGACCTAGCAAAAGCAAACGTCGAACAGAGAAGATATAGAAAGAAGATAGATAGTATATGCTTTGCCTTCCGACATCCAGGCTGTTTAGAGAGCCAATCCTTAATCTCTTTTTTTTTTTTCCAACTCACAAAACAGACAAGACTGTTTATCACAAAGTGAACTTCGAAAAACTAGAAAATTATTTTTTATCAACTTAAAGTGTATTTCTTGAGCCGGCTTTGATTATCAAACCGATGACTTCACAACATTCCGGATGCTTATCTCTATTCGATTAGACATACTTCATCACGATCTTCCAAAATGGGGGTGTACTACCGGTTTCTATTCGCAGAATGATCAAAGCTGTTGTCAAAACATAATCCGCATTGGTATAAATATAAATATAGGCCATGGCCAAGTGACAACTTTCTTTAAGTTATGCTCAAGCTCCCAAAGTGCCTCGTGCGTCAACCTTTTTTCTATGGAATAGCCCGCAAAAGAAGCTCTAAAAGAACAACATACCGCTGAGATCCGAGTGCCCTCCTCTATATATTCTATTTATATTCATATTTAGCATCATTTGAATATCATTTAAAATTCATCATTTCAACTGATTTGAATCTGGCCTAATTGAGAGTAAAAAAATCACATTCAAATTCTCATGTCTAAATCGGTATATCTTCAAACCTTCAAATATTGTACAATGTATTCTCTTCCCTAAGCTTCTTCTTCCCTTCGTATTTCTTTTTTTGGCTTCTTCCTTTTGTGCCCCTCTTGATACCCCCAAATCATTGCCCGGCCGGCTTCCCTGACCTAGTTTAATCCAACCCACAGATCATCAAGGCCAAGTGGCCCTTTGTATTCTAACCAAAGAAAAAGAGACCTGGCAGGCTTGTCTTCTGCATTTTTTTTTCTTTGTTCTTGACCAATATAATTGCTTTTGACCCTAGAACTTACACTCACGTAGCCGCAGCATTTTTAAAGAAAGGCTGAATATGAAACGTCGTTTTGGCGATCTCTTTCTCAACCCTAGCGCTATAAGCACTGTAAAAGTAAGGGAAGTTAACACTCCCAGGCATCACCCATAAAATGTCGATCACAGCATATCTTGTCTTTTCTTTATTTCCCGTAGTATTCCCTGTCCTATCCCTTTTTCTTCTATCACCGCCCTTGTTGAGATGAAAGTGAGTATGCAGTTTCTTTCTTTGCTATAATAGTCTCGTATTAGTTATCTACATATGAAAACAACGCAAACGACGGAATCCAATACGAAGTTCACACAATTGACCAGTACAAGAAACGTAAAATTGCACTACTATTTTGGCATTTATACGCGCAAAGATAGATCCAGTTGAGTCTAGATCTTGTACCTTATATTTAAATACTTACCGTCCTCCTAAAACGACAGGGAATCAATATTCGTTCAAGCCGCTATTGTTCTCAGTCGACAGAGGGAAGGTGCATACGAGAAAAACAATAAAACTTAGTCTCAACATCGCACTGCAGCTTCCCTTTTCTTTCGTGGTTCTTCCATTATATGTACATATTGCCCCTTTACTTGAGTAATACACAAATATGATGCTAGACAGTACATATAGACTACGGTCTTTTAGTTTGGTTCCAGTGCCCAGGCAACAACTTCTTTTGTATCGGCGGCAATCAGGGGCAGTTTGTTTAGTATTTTATAGAGTGCAGGAGATATGAATAATAAGGGTTGTCATCGTCATACCTCTTCTGCGTATGTACTTAGACTGAAAAACGCTTATAATCTGATACAATTATTGGCAAGACGGCTATAGCGAGCACGCGAAGATACGCAGTTTCTCCGCTAAAGGCAGGAATTTGGACCACTGATGATCTAAATTTTCGTCTAAGTTACAGAATAGGTAATGCGTTCGTACCCTGGCTTGACTGTTAGTTATCTCTTTTTTTTTTTTTTTTTTTTTTTGGGGGGCCTACGAGAAACAAGATCATTGAAGCTCTTAACCCACATGAACCCTAATTATATTATATACATATGTATTTCTGGGTATCAATGATTGAAAAATATATGTATATAATCAAGTGACGTGTAGATTCATCATATGAAAAACGCCAAATCTTGACTAGTACAACGATTGATCTGGGCAAATATCTATACCAGTCTCAACAACAAGATCGGTAAGATCAATAATCCTGATATTCGTATTGTGCTGAAAATCAGCTGACGATGAGGCTCATATGTGTTTGTAGTTGTGACTTTGGACACTTGAAGACCGTGCTGTCTCTATTCCAGACAAGACATACAAAGCGGCCCGTCGATCCCAACGCTTTTCCATATTTCCCGTGCTTGGAAATGATCCTTGCATAGCATAGAAAATAAAGACTAAATATCTAGACAAGCAGCCTCCGAATCCCATTCAACAGCGCCGATCATTGGGAGATTAGACTGAGGACAATCAGTCTTTCATCTGAATGTACTGGTTGACCGATCATAACATCTTTCACTTGCCAATTGACAAGAGATATTAAGTTTTGACTTTTCCTCCATGTTCATGTTCAAATCCCCGCAAGAAGTCATCATTCCTTCTACTCAGGGGATCTTTTAAACTTTAAGTCTTTCTATCATAAACAAGCTATCAAATTGTTTATACAACTATTCGAAATACGGTTAATAAATAGATATATAACTATATGTACTTTGATTTTGGCCTTCTTATTAAAGTGTGGGTATAGGAAAGAGCCACATACGTCAAAGGTCGTTGATCACACAGGGGAAGTGTGATATTCCATACTAAGCGTAGTCAGTTATAACTATGTGAAGTTTCTTGTTGGGGTTGTCCCCTGTCTATACAAATTAGTCTGGAAAGAAAAAGAGAACAAAGAATGAGAGAAAATGAGAGGACCTCCGAAGAACGTGTTGGAATGGTGAAAACTTGAGCAGATAGGAATTTACCAGAATTATAGCTTAAATTTACTTACTTGATTTGATTTGTTGACAGACTTAAACATATAATGAAATCAAATAAATTAGCTGTGATACACTTTGCTACTTTATTTCATTCCATGTTCAAACACTAACGAGCCCATAAATCCGTGGGCCCCCATTGCGCAAGGATGACTAGTAAGAAGTAGTAGACGAACAGTATCAACTTAACTTATAGTTGGTCTGCTAAACAGATGGTATCACCTGTTAAGTCAGTCATCTCACATCAAACCCGAAAAGGAGCGGTTTTGTTAGCTTCTAGGGAAAAGAGTGACAGTGCCTTTGATTTGTTTGATTCCAATACTGCGACCATCCTGTCATGGAGTCAAAACTGATACTTGAACATTACTACACACAGACCAACGAACCAGATTAATAAACATTTATCGGAAACTAACCTAATACCGTAGTATGTACATAGTTTGCAATCATTGGTATGGTAGAAAAAACGCGAGAATACAAGGCTCTCATACTCTCATATATGACAAGCTTGGAATATTTGCTCTTCGACTATCAGTATATTTTTTGTGACATGCATTAGAGTCGACCGTTCTTCTTTTAAATACCATTTGCTTTGCATGATTACATGTACGGAAATGTCATTAGAGAATATACATACTGTACGTACATTACTTAGCGACGGATATCTGCTTTGTTTTCTCATATCAACCCGGGGTTTTGAAAATGGCCTAGAAGACATTCTGAGCTGATAGCTCCTGGGAGGTACTTAGAGAGTTGTCTTCTGATAAACAAAAACAATATCTTGATACATACATGGTTTCAAATTATAACTTTAATTCTTAAGTTAGTGCAATTGCAGCAAACCCACACTTTCCTTCAAATCCGATTCAGGAGTCTAGACCAACTAGATCAACACACCCTCTTCGGTTTATCTTTCGTATGCTATCATATTTTAGTATAACTTGAATCTATGTCCAAAAGGCAACAATGAACCCCCCCCACCTCCCCCAAAGCTTGATAGTATCTAGAGTTTTGTTCTCTACTATTCAGCTCAACATGGCTCCAAGCATCACTGTTCAGTCAGTGCTTATATAAAAAGAACAATCAATCCACGGGAACTTTTGGACCTTTTCGCTTATTCAATACCTCCCGCCTTCAAAACCGCCTCCCTGGTTCCAACGAAGGGTACAACGTACTACAATAGATCTTCAAATACTCAAGTCCCCATGACCCCATGAAGAACAATCAAGAGCTTAAACCTTGGAATAGACATGGGGTAATATATACATGTATTGATACTATGAAAAGTCAAAAGCCTAGATGATAACATTGTAAAAACTCCCATACCCTGAATTTTGGTCTTCTTATACACCGTACATATGTTATGGTGTAAATTCCCCAAGGCTGCCGCGTCTCGTTTGTCGCCTTTCCGAGACGGCGTGCCCTGGAAGACAATTTGCATTAGTATATATGCCGAGTATTTTGGGGATTAACCCACAAACAAATACTGGATCGAGAGAAGAGAAGAAGTATCTGTCTTCGCCTCCGGAAGGCTTAAATAAACAATATCTGATTGTCAATATATCTTTGATACAGGAAAAAGAGAACATAATCTCTAACTAGCGGCTTGGTGTAATGATGTGGTATGTTGCTAGTTCCCTCGCAACCAAAGACATAGCAAACCTCGTCAATATTATTTTTCGCCCAAGAACTTGGCCAAGATAGTAAGATGACAGCCAAGAGCCAAGATTCAATGAGCCTTGGCTTGGCTTGACTACGATAGTGAAAGGATAAAACTCAGCTCTAGGCTTTCTTCTCCCTAGTCCAACTTGAGAGAAGAACCGTATCTACATGTTCTGCTTGCTGAACTTTCCCTTGTGGTTTTCGTAACACTACATATCAAGAAGGGGGGGAGGAGATAAGCTGCATAGAAGTATCCGCCACAAATGATTTGCAATACATACATATACATACGTATGTAGTAGAGCCACCAAAAGGGAGCAAAATTTTTGACAGTGTAGAGATTTAATATAGTCATGGATTATGTGCAATAGATAGTCTTGATGCTGAAGTTTGTATGTAGTAATTTCTACAAGATTATGGGCAAACAACGTATGAAACAAACATTTGCGATGTTGTATTGACCAAGGACCCGTGCCTCATGTGAAAAAGAATGAAGGATTTCTATCATGTGTTGTTTTCTCTGTCTAGATCTTCTTTCCCGTGGCATCCCGAGCGTCGACGACTTACCGGCGGATACTCATCTACAAATGTATGGCTGGTTTCTCTCTATTTCCTAGGGCCGGCCTATGATGTAGTGCTAATCTAACCTCAGACTGTACAAGTCGCATCTAACGTGTGTCTTGGTAGGTTATATCTGCTTGCATAGCATTCAGAAATCCTACTTCCGCCTAGTCTGCCACTAATGTTTGTGAAGGGGCAAATTTTGACCCACAGACAACAAGAACAAAGAAGAAAACATGAGAGTGGACTTGGAATATCATAGATATTATCACCAGGTGGTAGCCAAACGCCCAAATACATACATGATGTAGAAATCAAATTTGTTTGTGTTTATGGGTAGTGTTGGCTGCCAAAATCCAGGGGAAAGTGGTTCACACTGTAGAGTTATTCCTTTTCTCTTTTTTCTTTCTTTTTTTTTTTTTTGGTATGTCTTGAGCCCTGTCAAGTTGAATGTGAGGCTAGCCCTCGGGCTTTTACTTGAGTTTGCCAGTCTGGAAATCAAAATGATGAGCTTGGCGCTGTTCAACCAACTTGCCTGGCCTCACAAGGTTATTGATGTTACCGATGCTGTGCTACGACTTCATTTCCATAGGCTCCTAGTTTCCGACCTGCACTTTGTCTTAATCGGTGGTATTGCCGTTTGTTCATGCAAATACATTACATATACATATAAGCGTCTCTATCTCGAACAGGAGACGACGACGCTTGCTGAATTGTGCATTTCAGGATGAGGAACGGCGTAAGCTTGCAGCGGGCATTATTGCTGCAGGGGAAAATGCATGAAAATAATAGTGCAGTAATGTGCCAGTTTGTTGGGGTGACACTACGTTGTGGTGCATTTCTTCCCTTACAATGTGCAATATTTTTCTTTATTCTTGTCAAGCCCTGGTGGTGTAGAAACCCGTGATCTTTGCTTCTTTATTCACGTAAGAGCACGAGCATGGCGTTCGTGAACATGGCCCCATTCACTTTCTTTTCTCAGACTTTTTGACGATAATTTTCTTTTCGATGCTGGTCTCTGAAGTCCGTGTCAAGAATTTTACAAGTCACGGTGATCAATCTGTGATAGCTGTCTATGTCATAATAAAGAGTCTCTGATACACTAGCCGCCGGTCCGTCCCCGCTTATGCCTCTTCTTTCTAGGCTGTATTATATTGTGCTAATTGCACCGTTCCTTTCAGATGTTGTGCAACTCACTCGCCAAGTTGATCGACGTTGGGAACCTATTATAACTTCCAGTAGACTACTACCGGTAGGTTGCTACATGACCTCTGTAGCATGGCCGCTAGGGCCAACTGACTGGCTGTGGCAACTAACCGAGACCGATCACAATCCTCTCTTTTACTCCTGTCTTGTATCATGAACCGTGACATTTGACTTATCCTGCTCCGTGCGTCATCAAGAATGGCAACCCAAATGAATGCAAGCACTGGTATCTATAATGCTATGCTCTCTCTATATATCTCCATGTATGAGTGGAGGAATTTTTCATGCCCTGATGCTCTTAGCAAGGCTGAAAATAACGTATATCCACTCATCGTTAACTTGTAGTCACAAAAATAAATAGAAATCTGTAAATCAACAATGTCGTCGTCGTCGTCGTCAAGGACTGTCGTTCATTAAAGCCATTCAGCCAATCATACTATCGGGAAGCCTGAACAAGTAAGCGCCTAATCTGGAAGGGGTGTCCATCGATGACAAGTCTCACGAATTCATCCGGAGACAACGTGACTACAACAGCAATAGCAGTTTTGTGTATGGGCAAACTACTCAAAGGATAACAACAAGATAGTCAATAATCAAGAGCGCTTATGTAGCCTGCATTGCTGTGATATGCACTCTGAAAACAAAGCTATATCATGCCTTTTTTTGTCTCTTATTTCCTTCTCGTCTCTTTTCCCAGGGGCTCAGGTTCTTGCAGAGGATATCTGAAACCAGCTTAATTTCGGCGCCAAAAAACGCATATGTAGTGCAGCTTGATTGTGCTTGGCAGGGAAGCATGTATAATTACTTAAGGCCCTGGTTTGAGTTAGGGTTTGAATAGTAAAAGGAAGGCTTACTCAAACCCTACGCAATATCCTTTCATAAACATGTCGTGAAATTACATCTAGTTAGGAGGAATGATGATTCATTGTTTGTTTACATATATTCACTAAGAGGTAATGAATCGAATCAAGAGTGCTTCAAAACTCTTCATTGTTTTAGTGTCCCCCCTTGATCGTAAATCTAGTTTCTCGTAACTTGAGGGATCGGAAAGAATATATTGGTTAGGATTGGCTGGTGTTTCCCTATCACAGCGAAGACATTACATTCCAAACTGCTTGATACGTCACAGAATCATGTATATTTCGATATATTTCGATATGTGAATTTATGTTTTGGATATCCCAATACATACGTTTGTGGTAACTGTCAATGACTATGATGGGACATTATTCAAACATATTCCTCTAAGACTCGTGTGGTTTTTTGAAGGTGAATATCTTTAAAACAAATCCGAACGAAGTCATGCGTATATATGATGTACATATGCAAGAGAAAGCATAAAGTATGTTATATGATATCTAGTATATGAGTTAGTTAGCCCATTAATCTCGATATCCCTTAGATTTTTGAGAAAGTAAAATCCTCTTCAGCCAGAACGCACTGGGCAATATCTCGCGGCGTCCTCTGATACGATTGAAGATCAAAGAGATGCTGTATCAAAGTCAAAGAAATGACCTTCTGTGAGACTAGCACAAGAAAGAAGTAAGAGTAGCATGTGATAACATGTGATGTGAAAAAGGGTCTAGGGATCTTAAATTATCTATGTGGCAAGTAGAACCGCCTGATGATGCCGAAGTTCATTTATGATTAATGCCTAGTATTGTTACTTGAACTCAGCTAGATTATGGTCAATTATCACACTATCATAGCCCTTTAAGAATAATAGAAGACCCTATCTACGATACTTGATAAGCGATAATACTGAGGAACGCATCAGGATCAAGGACTTAGGAATCGAGAAGGTACCAAGTTACATTCCATCAAGTTAAAGGCTCGTCTCAAGTAAGTTAGATAATACCCGAAAGTCCGATTCGTGAAAGTTTCTAGAGTTTTTGGGGGAATCTTTGTGAACTAATACTTAGCGGCTTTGATGAAATTCTGGACCTGGACTTAGTGGAAGAAGAAGGATAGGACATGAGCAAAACAAGGCCAATTCAACAATAAGGCTCGTTCCAAAAGTATTCAATACTCCAATACTGCATAGTCTGATCAGACCAAGAGGAATGAGCCATTTATTTTTTCAGTCTGTATATCCTTCGATACGTTGTAGTGTCTCTTTTGGTAGCGTTATGCTATCGGCTTTGACCTGATTGAGACTAACCTTTCAAAAGTCACTAAGACCAAAGGAAGGCAGAACACCAAAGGTCCGGTGGATTTTGGACTACGTGAGCTGAGATGCTAATTCGAATGTAAAGCTAACAAACTAGAAAAACGAACTTCTTGTGTTCCTGAAAAGGCACGCAAAGACTCCACGTGCTACCATAAGAAGGCTAATCTTCATGGGATTTGGGTCTATATTAAACACTAAAAACTCCATTGTCAGGACGCAGGTGATAAATTTACGATGATGCCTAAGATATCGTGTTTTTTTGCCACTTCGGAATTGCCCGTGATGTATCAACAGTTGATAGGCACGATATGAAAATTTACTAGGACTATCACGACCTTTTGCACAATTTACATAAGACTTTCAGGTGCATATATATACTATCACAGAGGTTCTTTTGGTATCTATGAATGGCCTTGAAAATATTGAGACATATTGGAACTTTGAGAACTTGGAGTATTCACGTTGGAACAAACTTGTAGGCTGGATTTGGCTGGCCTCATAATGGGGGCATTGTAGAACTATCATGTACACACCACGAGTTATATGAGATAGGCAAAGAATAAGGAGAATTCAAACATCATATTTTAGGATGAGGTTGATACCATCTAGAACTAGCATGAAGTGATAAAACTCACCTAGACGTACCTGTAGCCTATCAGCTCTGTGCCGTGCTATTGGGGTTGCAAATGAGGTCGTGTAACCTTGAGTGGTTCTTTCCTTGCCGTGACCGATTGTGAAAAGTACAAAGATTCTGAACAAATAAATAATCGGTAGATAATCATCCGGCTTGAAGGCAGCACCTCGTTGAATTGATAGGTATGTGAGACCTCAATATACCGAGTTACTCGCTTTTCTATGATACTATCGATAGAAACATGACGATAGTACTTTGAACAGGCGTGTCAAACCAACTGGAAAACAGATGCCCATCATGGGCACTATGTCATCGACAAAAGGGCCACACAGGTACAAATTGGCGGCTGACTTGAAATCAGAGTGCTCGAATCGTTGGTAAATGAGAATCATGTGAAAGATAATTCTTGTGTGACTGATGTACATCGATTATCCATACGATTCTCCATACTATAGCCTATCCCGTATCATCAACGAACGCCCGAATATAGTCAAGGCTGCTCTAGACCATTCTGAAAATTTCACCTGAAAGCTGGCGTTCATCTCCAGAAGAGCTTGTTGCACCCACCTAGAGAAGAAGAAGAAGAAGGGTGAAGTTCCCAACCGGTCCCAAGAGAGACAACTGAGAAAGCTATGGGCGAGACTAGAAATGAGACAGACATTGCCGTTCGCGTATCACAGATACGTTGATTGTCTCAGGAGAAATATAGAGACATGATATATTCAGAGTGTCACAAACCAACCAGAGAGAATTATACTCCCGATGCCAAAAGGACGACAAAAGAAAAGGAATGAAGTACTACCGAGAATATGAAATTAAAGCAGTGGCTTTACCATAATAGACTAATTTTGTTATCTAACTACAGGCTTCATTTTTATTTTGGTAATATACTCAAGTAACGTTCTTCCCGTGACACTTCACTTGATCAGAAGACATATGATCCTAGAGATGAACAAGATCGTGACCTTGTGATGGACCTTGAAGTCGTAAGCGATTAGTCATACCGCCCAGCTGGTTATTCGGAGTCTTGTGACACTACTATGAAAGCATTCCTTATTCAGAAAGGGGAGGAAAGAGGATAAGGAAGTTTATATCCGTTTCCGGGAGCTGTTGTTTTTCTAGTTCTTGACCAGAATTGAACCATAATATGACCTGAGACACGACATTCTCTTCCGGGGTTTAAAAACTATCTATCTTGTGTAACAGAGAAAAGAATGGATGGGAATCATCATGAGACTGTATCAATATAGGCTTAGGAATGCCATTATTGGCATAGCCCGAAGATTGTATTTGACCATAAGATTCTTGTGCTGATGGGAACTGTGGCTGGGAAGAACCATAATGCGAACCAGAGAAAAGAGAACGAGAAAAGGATGTGATAAAGGCTTATGTGGTTAGACACAAAAAGCTGCTCAGTGCAAAACCGGGACCTTTTCAAAGGTGTAACAAAGACAACTACAATTGTACATTGATGATAGCATCATTCAATAACCTTCTAGGCTGTGAATAATTGGTAAGGACAACATGTCAGTCTCAGGTACGAGCTGGATGTATTATTATTTGTATCAAAACCTATGATGCTAATGGTCTTACTCGGCTTCACGACAATAGCCGATGTATCTTATATATATAGCCTGTTAAATTCTACGAGTGGCTGGCTGCCCATCTTGCTGATGTTCTACTTGTCTCATCTAGTAGCTGTTCTTCAATCTTCGGTGGGACTCTTGAGGAGTAATCATAGCTAGATAGCCCCTTACTCTACATAGTCAATGGCTTGTTTGTTTGTGTTTCTCAGCATATAAGAGAAACACTGACCCATATTCGACCAAGACTATACTCGGGTTAGCCGGGATGTGATAGATACTATTGCCAGAGTCAGCAATGCAACAGACACAGATAGGCTGATTAGGCTTTCTCCGATTTGGTTTCTATTTAGATGAAGACTACCGACATAATGTAATATAAAGATCGAGCTGTGAATTTCGATATCAAAACCGGTTCTCCAAACGATCCATTTATAGAACGTATGAGGAAACCTTGATGTTCCTGCAATAACGAGTTACTACCGATATGCCCTTGTCGTCTCATATATATACATATGTATAGTTGTAGTAAGCACGACAAACACGCCAACTCAATGGTTGTATGCAATATTGATGAATTATTAGCTAGATAAGACATTACAATCAACTGTTTATCGTATGCCGTGACATATGAATTTGTGTGTGCGTACGTGAAGTAGATACGAGAACATGGGTTATCGACTGTTGATAGCTTTATAGGATCAGATTGATGGTTCATGTAGCCAGCCATACTGCATTGTAAGTTGGAGCCAAATTTACGTATAGATAACAATCGTGATTTGACAGTACCTTCACATTGAACTTGAGAGTTGTGATAATGGGATCATGGAAAGCCATATAGGTTCAACTACAAGATTTCTTGGCAATGAGCCATGGACTGTACATAGCTTAAGGCTAATGTACAATATGTTAAGGACGCCTTTGCTAGGGCATTATATATTAAGCTGGCCAGGATGTTTTACGTTTCTTTTGGACTTCCATTCTCTTCGTGATCCTTATCTAATCGCTGTAAAAGAAAAGAACAATCGCCAGGGGCTTGAAGGTTGATAGTATAGAGACAGAGTCAATTTACAACCTGAACTTGTCCCGAGGAATTGAGATACTATAGCAGGGATTGAAATGAGGTACTAAGCGTCGGTCTGGGAGCCTGGAGACTGGGAAGCTTTAGAGAGTTTCTTGCACCTAGTTCGCAGTCGGTTCCCTGCATACTGTGACATCAGAACGATACTGCATGATTGTTAGGGAACGTTAGCCTTGATCTTTGGAATTTGCTCTAACTTCCGACTTGGACTGTTCTTCTGTTTAGTATTCACATGGTCCAGCCTATGTATATTGGATATTGGTATACATAGTAGAGATGTCAGAACGGAACGACTTAGTGGAAGATATGTAGTATATTGATGAAGTCAATAGAACGTTACTTTTCGTTTGACTCGGCCATTTCTAACCTACCGACGGACCGAAGGCGTACTTACAGATAATCGTCAGATACAACTATGACTTCGGGTGCGCTATCGGATAAGATTTTTGATGCTATCTGGAGGAAGAAGGATTAGCCATTGCTCGACCATGGAACCTTGAATGACGGTACCTCTGGAGATATTAATTGTATAGCCAGTCGTATCCATGAGATCTGGTTGTACTATGTAGTTGATCATCGTTGTACCAGATATTAATGTCAGCTTTTGGAGATATATGACTGAAGATATACGTTCCCCGTGTCATAAAGAATCTTTTGGGCCATGGATAGAATAATCTTATCCCAAAGGTTATGGCTCCATGAAAGCTAAAGCTAGTGGAAGAAGCTTGGGCTTGCAAGCAGGAGTGATATGAGCTAGGGGGCCCCCCTTACTCTGACGGCTAGCAAATATCACAGGGCCGAAATTGAGGGACCCAGATAGATAGGACAGCTTGGAGAAACAAAATCACGATCATAGACAAGGTCGATCCCTGCTATAGCTCGTAAGAAAACGGATTGTCTAAGAAAGAAGAGAAAAAAAATCATAGCCAGGCCGAGAAAGAGAAAGTGTTCCGAGAAATGATTTTGATTTTGATTATGATTTCGGAAGCATTGGAATGGAAGAAATGATAGAAACAAATTTGATAGCGGGATAATAAAGCCAGAGTTGAAAATTGGATTGAAGGCGGGCTATGAATAATTAGATTAGAAAATCGCTAATCGTAAAGAAACTGGACAAGGAGGAGAAATTGAGGAGAGAAGATGGAAAGATTTGGGCTTCGAAAGACTTTTGGGTCAATTTGTAAAGAAAAAGAAGAATAAGCTGGAATCAATGATAATTGCTTTCTCGAGGATCATTCATAACTCTCAATCCCTTCCTGTCTTATGCTCCTTTTGTTCTTCTTCCATACATTTTTTTCTTCTCTTCTCACGATACCCAACTAGAATTTTTTTTGAGGGGGGGGGTTCTTTTCTTTTACCATCTTGTCGACAATTTTTGTTAACGTCCACTCGTTCACCTAGTTTAAATATAATATTGTATCATATCATCAGAATCTATGAAATAGGTTGTCTAAACGAAAACGACACAATTATACAACTTACCATACTTAACCGAATCTCGACTTCTGATAACAACTGCTCAATTCAGCCAACATCCGGATATCATATACGATTTTTCAAGAGTTAGGAATATTCTGCAGCTTAAATGCATAACCAGTGGTTCATCGTATTCGCCTGGACTTCTTGATATACGATTGCGATACCATTCAAGTTATAGCCGCATAGAGATTATAGACTAGCCATCTACGACATCCATATCTACACATAGATTAGATCGACATCTTAGACTATCGCGAAGCTATTACACGCCTAAATCTCGCATCTATAGACTCCAAAAATACCATATCCAAAAGCAGAGCACGACGTAATATCGACTTTAAATCCCAATCCTCGTTATCTCAACTTGTAGCTTCACCTTGAAGCTGCTCATTCTTTCGCTTTATAATCTTTCGTTTTCATTTCTTTTACAAGTCTTTCAATATACCCTCTTCTTTCTATCATTTTCGAGCTCCAACTACCTTTGATGCTCGCCAACCTAGCCCACCATTTATATCATCAACTTATGCCGTCAAATCCGCAACAGAATATATACGTCACTGAAGCTTCCACCATAATGGACGCTCCTAACTCGTCGATTGTTACCCAAGCCATGATCGCCGGCACCAGACCATCCCGAAATTCGACCGTTAGCCATTCTCCACTCGTTGCGACTGTGCCTACTTCGCCATGGCTCATGGCTCTGCTTATCATAGCCGCCGTTGTTACGCTGTGGGCAATGAACCGAGCTCTGAATCGTCGTGCTTTGAATCATGCTACTCGAGCCTCTTTCAATTGGAGTCGAGAAATTGTGCTGATCACTGGGGGTGCTGGTGGGATCGGCGGTAAGACGGCGGTCAAAATGGCGGAGCGGGGAGTTCAGGTCGTTATTATCGACATACTGCCGTTGACCTACGAAAAGCGTGAGTAGTGTCCGCGTAATCCGCAAACCAGAGTTATAATCACTCTTGTCTAACGTGTTACTGTAGCTTCAAATTTGCACTATTATAGGTGCGATCTTACCGACTACGACCAAGTTCAAGCCGCTGCCGCGGAGATAAGACGGTAAGTTTCCATTCCGCCAGATATATAGGTCGCTTGTAACATAATCCTGACGTTATATCTCTACAGAGATGTTGGAGATCCGACGATCATCCTTGCCAATGCCGGCGTGTGCCGTGGCAAGACACTCCTTGAGGCCCAACAACGAGATATCGAGCTGTAAGTAGCATTCCCTTATCTACTAACCTCTATGTTGTACTGACATTCGCTATCAGGACATTTGGCGTCAACACCCTGGGCCTCGTCTGGACTGTCAAGGCCTTCCTCCCTCATCTCGTTGCGCGGAACCATGGCCATTTCTTGATCATGTCCTCACAAACCGCCTTCCACACCACGACGGGCAGCACCGACTATTCAGCCAGCAAGGCAGCAGCCGTCAGCATCTTCGAGGGCCTCCACACGGAACTCAAGCACGCATATAAAGCGCCTGCCATAAGACTGTCGCTCGTCAAGCCTAGCCATGTTCAGACCTCCATGTTCACGGGTATCAAGGTTGTGCCAGGGATGGCCAGCGTCTCGGCGGACTATGTGGCGGATCGTATCGTGGATATCTTGCTTCAGGGCGATAGTGTCAACTGCTTTGTGCCAGCAAGCATGTCGTTCTCACCATGGATTCGGCTGTGTCCTGAATGGGTCCGGGTCTTCTTACAGGATATGACAGCGCCGGCTTTTGAGAATCTAGAGCCTCACGACCCGATGTCCAAAATCCGGTAGATGTTGGTGGTTGTTTGTGTCTTTCGAGTTTCTTTCATTTGTACTCTATCTCCATATGTTAGGGTTGGTGCATATACTAGGGTTTTCGCTTTTTTTTCTTTTTTTTCTCCATAGTCTTTCCGTATGTGACTTACATTGTTTGTCTATCTTCATGTCAAGTTGCAACCTTATTCCAAATCAAAATAAACAAGTTAAAAGTATTCCGATATTTGAAATTGCTAAGATAGATGTAAATGACGGACCAGTAGCTTTATTGTTTCATTCTTGATAAGATACGGTCAAATCCCGCTCCGTTATGTTACTTGCAGTGCTGCTATAGGCTTATCTATTGTTGCAACTACAACATCTAATCGCCGCAAGAACAATTTGGAGGCTGGTAGACCACAGACTACAGTGTTTGTTTAGTTGTAAGTCTGTAAGTATACATACATACATACAAGCTACAACATGTGTTGGACCGGTTGATTCAAGAGGCTGGCTCTCGATGTATTTTCACCGCTGTGCTATAGATATACAGAAGATAAAACTACAAGGATAGGAAGAACGTGAACATGAAGAAGAGGCCTGACCATTCATTTATGTTCAGAAAAAGAACCTAGTAAGCCCGTGAAAGATTAAAGGCAAGTGACTAGAAAAGAAAGGCCTCTTTACGAACACTTTTTCAAATGCATCGCTACATGGCCAGGCTGCTGAAGAGTGGCAAGGTAGCAATGATACTTAACCTGCCCTTTCATAGCTGTGCATTATTCGCTGCAAGTTGCTATGCTTGGACTGCACACAGGCCGGAAGGGGGTAGCTATATCTATAGCTCTAGAGAAAGCAAACGGCCATCGCTTAACGGAGAATAAGAGAAGAGGAGGGATCTAAGAGATGCAAACAGCATGATGGGAAATTCTTCAAGCTCTTTGTCGGGTCATCGTTATCGCGTATTAGCATTTAGCATTGAGAACATGGCCAGGCTAAGCTGTGCCTTATTCTGTACTGTGTAAAGCATGTAGGTAAGAAATGCTCGGTTTTGCAACATCCAAAACCGAGTATATTGATGTCTAGACTCGGAAGGAGATGGATAGTCTGAGTGGCATACCTTCGTTTTGATTCCTCATCTAACGGTATACGGCTGTAGTATCCAATGCCAAATTTGGCAACTGGAAGAAACGTGGAAATGATTTGTGTATCATTAGGGAACATTGAGGGAGATATGTATGATGACAAAAAGCTTGAAATATGTATTAAGATACAACAAGCTAGTACATACATATGGAGGATGGAAACCTGATATTATCGTTTTATAAGCTATGACAGCATACATATATGTAAGCAAAACCAATGGGCGTTCTTTGTCTTGCATGCCGAAGCCTACAATTACCTTTTTGAGCCTAGCGGACTGGCTAAACGAATGAACGGTGGGTGACATTAGCTGGTTTAGACACTCAGCTTTCAAGCTGACCTGTACCTGTAGAGCTGACTGTAGACTTTTTCTGAGCGGAGGCCGATATAGCGAGTGTGGAAACAGATAAGTAGGACATACATAGTTAGGGATAGTAGAGCAATGATATAAGGCAAGATGATGGCTGTGGTAAGTCGGCTTGTCGGACTTAAAAAGCGCTGGAAGATCCGCTGGCCCGATCACGAAAATGCCGGCCACGAACTCAAATCAAGTGTTAGTGTTTAGTTTGATCTTTGTCGACTGGCATACTTGGCGAGGATCGTGGGATTAGGATGCTTTGACTGTGACTTGGGTGATCTAGTTAGTCTCTGGATAAATTGTTGATTTTCTCTCAGGGGGTGAGGGAATTTTTTTTTCTCTTTTTTTCTTTTCTTTCCCTCTGCATATCTATTTTTCATGACTGATTCTGGAAAAACGCTAGGGCCTGCTTTTGGTGAACATATATTTACAGGGCTGTTCTCTCACTAATTCTCAAGTAAATTTCTTGTTTTGGCTCTACACTTCTGAGCCAGCTTTCTTTCTAGTTAGTGAGAAAAATATGAGTTAAAACCCCAAAGCTCAAGTGCCGAGAATTACACTGTCAGCGATTCAAAAAAAAAAAAACAAAGATCTGCAATTTTTCTGTTGTTCCCTGCGAATCAATCAGCCTTAATAGAGATCGTTTAGCCTGTTTTCTCGTTCTTTGCGTATCGGGTAACGTGTTAACGTCTGTCTATGATTCTACTCAAGTTGGATATTCTAGACAGAAAGTCAAGCATGGAACTATGATAGGTCAGCTCGGCTATTGTTCTGCCTGGGATAAAAAAGGGTCACCCAGCTTATTCTTGAAATGCCGTTCTGGGGTGGAGATGTGCATGCCCAAACAACTCACTTGAGGACTTTCTACTCAACGAATATCTGCACTAATGCTACATTGATGAATTATAGATAACTGCATGACTGACTAGTTATATTGACCTAGGACTAGTGGCACATTGATTTTACCGTCGATCCTTGAATAGATCCGATAGATGAAGTCATTGCCATGTCTATCTTAAGGTTTTAGATCTATTACTCGATTTCGATGTCTCCTAGTCCCTTCTCTTCCCTTCCAGGAAGCTCCTTGTTCGTGATATGTATATTGTAGGCTCTAAGAGTAGCAAGCCTTTTCTAGCCCCCAAGCATACTCACACTACTGATAATGCTGCAGCTTTCACAGTATACGGCATCTGTGTTGTCAAAGAGGGGTATCACTCGTCTGTCTTCTACGGCCGTTGCTCGGCCCTCTGACCTCTCGAGAGGCCCCCCCCCCATCTTTGTCTTCATCCCCTCTTTCACACTTTGCTTGCCTGCTTGACATGAAGAAACACTACCGCCGCTGTTACTATCACTGCAACGATAGGTTGAAGTAAATCCCATGCAGAGCATACCAATATCCGCTCCTTTGCGCATATCTGTACATACATCTAAGCAAACAAGCGGGTGCCGTAGTGCATTTTTTGTCTTTCTTGCTCGGACAGTCGTTTAGATAGTTAAAGGCCCGTCTATGTCAAACCAGAACAACCCACGGCCGCTGTATGGCAGAGCGAGCTATGCTTACGTGCCACTGTAAAAACCGGGCTAAATAGCAGTCGGCTGCTACAGCTCAACAGACCAGGTAGACGTAGAGTATATGTATGTATGTACATGCATATATGGATATACATCTACATATATGAACAACGTCTGTATGTGTATAGTAGCACTAGCTAGAGAATGTGACACTACCGGGACCAGGGGTTTAACACTGTATAACAGGATGGACTTTTGAAGTGAGAACAGGAATAGAATCAGAGTAGCAATTCTCACTCGATGAACCTTACGGACAGTGACAGAACAGAGCCACAAATAAAAACACAAACGTCGATGGCAGCAGTCAGTCAGAAACGGTGATATTGAGTCGGTCAGGATTACCGATACCTTGACGTGATTTGTTCGACACTGTAATAGTTGGCCTCAAAAAAGGCAAAAGCAACACGATATGTCCACAGCCAGTAGTCTGCCAGCCTGATGACACAGCATCGTTGGGTAAAGATTGTGTTTCATCGTCTGGTTTTCTAGGTCATCTTTGTTAGGTGCTTGTATCCGGCAGTCCTTTTTAGTGCCCTTTGAGCTGTCCATCCTTAGCTTCGGGGACTTTTGCTCGAGATGCCCTCTCTTGTTCTGGTTAGGATAACTCAAAATAGCCAACCTTGCTGTTTCTGCCCTTACCTCAAAAGAATAAAGTCTCTGGATCTTCCATCTCCTAAAGAGCTATTTCCTTTGCTCGCTCGTTTTTTTTTCTTCTGGCGTCTTTACTTTGATTGTTATGAATCTGTTATCCCCCCCAAACTGACAGACTCATATTTCACCGTATATATATATCGATTTAACCACTCAACCCTTGCCCTTTATTCCTAACCTCTCAACAACCATTGATTCGACTTCAGATACATTCCTTTGTTCTGTAATTTTATATTCACCATGCCTCTTTGCATCCCAGCATGGCTCAAGCACGTCTTCTCACGTGAGGATGCTTATAGCGTGCAGAATGAAGCCCGCCGAATCTTCTTTGAGCGTCTCATTGATAGCTCTGAGCTAGCCTTACACCCCGATATCGCTAAAGCTGCGGCACATGTTCGTTTTCACGGTGACGACAGCAAGCCGTTTGTACCAACACCATGCAAAATAACCGAGAGTGTCTCTGCCCTATCAGCCCTGGTGGTCGCTGCTGCCAACGCCGTTGCAGCTGATCGCTACGGTATTAGCCTGCAAGACACTGATATCAACACGTAAGTGCCACTCTGTGCTGTTTGAATCGCAAACAAGAAGTCCATCCAAGTCATAGACAGGTTTCTATTGTTTAGAGTCGTGATATCGACATGTGTAGTTGACGCATTACATGTAAATATATAGTGACACGGCTACTCTTTTCACACTGTCCGTCTTCTTGCCAACCGTCAACGGCGAGATCTTTCTCAAGGTTCCCGAGATCATGACCGAGTGCGCCAAAGCCGATCATCACAAGATGAACAAGCCTATACACCTAGCTGCCACGAATGTGTACAGGACCAGCGACAACAAATGGTACCATCTCCATGGCTCGCTGAACGCTAGCGAGACTATGCGGATGATGGAAATCGAAGAACAGGACGTGACGCTCCCCGAAGCTATCTCTATCTACGCAAAGCGTGTCGAGAAGTTCACCGCTGCGGATCTTGAGCGTCGTGCAAACGAAGACTTTCGCCAGGCGGGTGTCACGTGCAACACTCCCGAAGAGTTCTTTGCGAGTGAGCATGGCCGTGCTGTTGCCAATGATCCATTATGGTGTCGTACACAGATCGAAACACCCCATAGAGTGGCTTGGCCTGTAGTCCCAGGCTCTGATTCCACGTGCTCTTCGTCAACATCATCCATAGACAATAAGAATTCAGCTGCGCCCTCGACTCTCGTGTCGTCTTCGACCTACCGACCGCTTGCCGGAATCAAAGTGATCGACTTTTCACGAGTCATTGCCGGTCCAGTGATCTCGAAACTTCTGGCTGTACTTGGCGCCGATGTCATCAAAGTCACTAGTTCCACACTCCCTGATATATCGATTCTGTGGCCTGATCTGGGCACGGGAAAGAAAGACGTCGATATCAATCTCAAAACGGCAGAAGGAAAACAAATATTTGCTAATCTTGTAAAAGATGCTGATGTTCTGATCGATGGTTACCGGCCTGGTGTTCTAGATAGACTAGGGTTTGGCCATGGTCGGATGCGTGAGATCAATCCGACTATCGTTATAGCACGCGAGAACTGCTACGGTTGGACAGGTCCTCTCAAAGACCGTTCGGGGTGGCAACAGATCAGTGACTGTCTTGTCGGTCTCTCATGGCTACAAGGCCGTTTCTTCGGACTCAATGAACCTGTAGTCCCATTACTGCGTAAGTCAATATGTCTTTATATTTTAGTCAGCACTCTTCGATACTCTCCATGTTCAACCTTGCTGTCTTGATGCCAGTGCTTCAATGGGTATCAAGGGTCTAGTTATACATACATACCTGGTTGCAGATACTGGGATACCTTCTACCCATACCCAAGCGGCGGTAAATTATGCGCTGCGGCTCTGCTGTTACATTCCGTGGGGAGATCAAGAGCGGTGACTCGTACAATGAGCGAGTTGTTGCTTTCAACATATATGTATCCTCCTCCCTGGGGAATAAGAAACGATTCACTAACACTTCTATCTCTTCGTCTTCATATAGCAAACTCGGATTATCAGACAGGCCTAGTTGGTGCTGCTGCCATCTTAGAAGCACTATTGATACGTGCGCACAAGCCTATGACATTCACTATCGACGTGTCACTGACACAGTATAATATCTGGTACTACCGGCTAGGCCAATACACGAAACGCCAGCAAACAGCTTTAAGGAAGCGTAATGCTGGCTTTATCGCCCGTCACTCGGACGATATGCAGAAGATGATCGTAATGACCAAGGCTCAGCTGCAGAAGGTGCGGCCAGATATCTTCAACCGACCAGAAAACTTCGAGAATATCAGTGGCGAGGAATGGGGCCTCAAGGACGATATGAAGATTCTAGTGCCGCCATTTTCTATGGAGAAGTCTCGGTTAGGATATGAAGTGCCATCAGGCCGGCGTGGCCGCTCAAAGCCTAAATGGTAGGAGCTATATAGACGACGTTCAGAGGCTTCAAGTAATATAGATAGTATGGCTGAAACGGCGCAGTTGTTATTGAATCTGGTAGATAGATGATATGATCGAGGAAGATCAGTTGAGCAGGTATATATTCCTATAACTGTTGTCACACAAAATGATACCGGACATGATATAAGCAACGAGTGAATGAAATTTGCACAACCAGCACTAGGCTCGAAAAGACGAGATAGACGAGCAAGTAAAATCGTAGTGTGCTGACCTGGTCGTTTGATGATCCTTGAACCAAGCCGATGGACTCAGCCGTCAGCCTAAATTTCTTGATTGTTTCTATAGCGAATTCTAGAATACTTATAGAAGGGAAGAAATCAAGAAAGAATTTACTAGACAAGAGAATAGAAAGAAGAAAATAACTGATCTGTTTTTTTTTTTCCTATGTCTTGTTTTAGTGTCTTATAAAAAAGGAACACTAGATAAATTGATCTGGTTTCGAAATTATTATGAATTTATATGCTTAAGATGACATAAAATGAAAATAGAAACATCAGTATTCAAACGATGCTACCTAGTATAAGCCGCTGAAAATTGTGTAGAAAAATAACGGCTAAAGATACAGGAAAAAATTGTACCCAAAGATCAACAAAAAGAAGGAAATGACAAAGGAAATAGTTAAAAACAAAGGAAAATAAGGGTTGAACACCAATCATTAGAATAGGTAAAACAAAAGTACACACTCTGAATTGAAAACAGCGTACTGCGTCGGCCTGTGTCCGAGTATATATGTATAGATATACAAAGAGTAGCAGAAATCTTGACTCTCTTTGCATACGGCCTTGAAGAGTTGTGCCCCTAATAGCCCTAAGATGGCTATATGTATCACAACATCACCTCGATACTGATAGGTTGAGGGCTCTCCTTTGGGATACTTCAGTATGAAGTCATCTATGCACATATATATATATATATATATACAGACCTGTATTATCGTCAATCTACTTGGAAACATGTTGTTATCATGAAGATAGGAAGTAGATCAAGACTACTGGTAAAGTCTTCGATCGATCTCAAACAACGAAAACGTTGTCTATAGAGGACTCTAGAAAAGAGACCTAGGCCGCTAATGAGAACAGGCATCAGAGCCCTTGGATTGCAGGGGCTTTCATTCCCATTCCAACCTTGATAAGATGTTGCGTTTGAAATCCCATACGATCCTGGCTCTGAAATGCTCCTCAGATGCACCTTCACCGACAAACGATAAAGGCACTGCCATTTTGATGAGGCTTTTTTTCTTTCCTTTTTTTCTTGCTTGCGTATTCTTCATGTCTTCAGTCAAAGAGAAATAAGAAATGAGGAAGAAAAAGAAAAAAGAAAAAAGAAAAAAGAAAAAAAAAGTACCATATCGCGTCCCATCTTCCGCTGGTATAGTCGCTTGTAAGTTCTGCATATCTCACTTGCGTGAACTCGAACGGAAGAGTCTGCGCAAGAAACTATCGCATTCATGCTGGTCTTCCATAGACTCGTTGCGCTTGAAGCCAATCTCGTTGTGTACTTCGATTTTCTTTCTGTTCACAAGATCGTAGCCTGGATAGCGAGACTCCATCACGAACTCCATCCACTTAGGAATCTCGACTACTGTTCGCAGATGAGAGAAGGCTCTAAAGCCGTGGTAACCGTGGTAGTAGCCATTGCCAGAGTCACCTACGCCGCCGAATGGAGCAGTGGGTACGCCATAGTGAGCCAAAAAATCGTTGATAGTAACACCACCAGACAGGGTATTATCGAGAACTAAGAGATAAAATGTTAGCAATACGAACATAGGGCATAAGTAGCGAATAAACGTGGCAAGATGTCATAATGGAAAGCGCTTACTGTAGTCAACTTCAGCTTTGTCGTTGCTGAAGATATAGAGCGCCAGTGGTCTAGGGCGACTATGGTACAACAAACCAAGGTTAGCAAAGGACTGGCACTAATATTAACAACACTATTTTAGAGTGTGTCTAGGGCCTGTTACATACCTGTTAATCTGGTGAAGAGCCTCAGTCCTGTTTGCCTTTATCACCGGGCAGATAGGACCGAAAAGTTCCTCGCTCAGCACAGAATCTAGACCGAGTTAGTAGATGATCAGGTCGACAGAATTGTAGTCTAAGAGAAATAGAGAAAGGCTTGCCATTCATGTCAACATCAGTGACCACTGTCGGCGCAAACATGAGCTCAGTAGAGGGGCACTTGGCCCTGTAGACCTTGCCATTAGTGTTCTCTAGAAGAGTGGCTAATCTGTTATAGTTGCGCTCGTTGACAATCTTGCACATGTGGCCCTCTTCACCACCAGAGAACAGGTTAGTCCAGTAAACTAGTCGTTCGGTGAACTTGTCGTAGATCTCGGGATCTGCAAACACATGGTTAACTGATAGACAGATCTGGCCACCGTTGAGGAACTTGCTAAAGGCAATGCGCTTTGCCGCCAAATCGATATCAGCAGAAGGCGTAACGATGGCCGGATCTTGGCCACCGAGCTCCATGACTACAGGAGTCAGATGCTTGGCAGCGGCGATGGACACGATCTTGCCGACCTTTGTTGAGCCGGTGTAGAAGATCTGATTAAACTTCAGCTCCAGGAGCTTGGAGGTCTCCTCTGGACCGCCAGTAACCACACGGATGGCTTCAGGATCCATGTAGCGGGTTAGCAGGCTAGTGACAAGATCTTGGCAAGTTGGGGTCAGCTCTGAAGGCTTGGCAATCACACAGCAGCCAGCTGCGATAGCGGCAATGACGGGCTGTAGAAGTAGTAGAAAGGGAAAGTTCCAGGCTCCAATAATGAGGGCTAAGCCTAGAGGCTCCTTGCGAACACGAGCTTTGGCTAGATAGCGTAGAACCAAGCCTGCCTCCTTCACGGGCTCATCGGCAGCGTACTTATCGAGTGTCTTGAGAGTGTCGAGGATGTCCCGCTTAACAGTAGAGATATCTGATGAGATAGCCTCCATCTCATGACGGCGGAGATCCGTGGCCAGCGCGGCAATCAAGGCATCCTCGTTGTCCTCCATCATCCACCACAGTTGCTTGAGCTGCCATTTGCGCCATTTGAGCGACTTGGTCTTGCCGGAAGCAAAAGTAGAGTTGAGAGTTTTGTAAATATCAACCACTTCAGTCCATGACGTGTGTCCGTTGATGGTCTCAGTGGACGAAGCCTGTGAGATACTTGTTGAGCTCATTATGCGGTAAGCTTGTGGTTAGGTTGATGTGAGGGATACAGAAGACTGAAGTCAAATCGCGAGATACAAAACCAAAGTAGGGAATGCCTTGTTAATGCAATATGACAGAATCAATGTGAAAAGAAGCGATCTGTGGCAGTTGCTATAGTGTCTACCAGAGACAAGGAAACTAGGATGAGATAAGTAAATATCAGGAGAGTATAATAAGGTATCAGGTGTATTAGGATATGAAGAAGATAGTATGAGAGCACAAGTACTATCTGTAGATCAGAGTCAGAAAGGCGGTCTATATAAACGATATCAATATACAAAGTTAGTAGATATACTTAGTCTTATACATAAAATTCCTATAGGCACAGCTTCTCATTCTCTGCAAGACTAAACAAACACATGCTAATAATATACTGGTAAGACCACCTAACGTTTATACCGACCCTCCATTACATCACATAGATGTCTAATTAGAGGCCACTACATAGTCACGGTCATAAATTCACCCCGGCTCGAAGAACTCTTGCCGCATACTTCAGTCCTGTTGGGCAGGGGCCCTCGAATCTGTCAACTTGACCTCTGAGCGATACTATAGAACCGAACTCTTCTAAATTCGAACACTCCGGAAGTTCTCAGATCTGGGTGTATTACTCAATCAGTACTGTACTTTCCTCGTACGGCCGTTAGCCATCGACTAACTAGCGGGGGCTTGTTTGCTATGCCATCTACCTTTTACTGTTTCAAGCAGTACTTGCTCTGCTAGGACTGTAATTAGCAACACAACGTCTGAAAGGGTGTACAATAATTACGTAGCAATATAAAACAGCCTGTCTATGCTTCTAGGTCCTTTTTCCATCTTCACCTTTTTTATTGTTTATATCTCTCGCCGCATATTGTGGTTAGCGCACAGAGAACTACTAGTCTTAGCGAGAGTCCCGGCACATGTGTCACGAACATTGGGCTGCCATAGATGACTGGCTGGCCATCTACCTGATGCCACGCTCTCTTTTCTTTCTGTCTAGACTGCTAACCAGTTACTCTGGAGATAAGCAGGTTTCCCTTCCCGATAGCATCTAGGCTAGGATGTATAGTTGCGGCTTTCCCCATGCTGTAGGAATCTGCAACGTCTTGGGCGTCGTTTATAGGCTTTAATGTTCTCCCAAAGCGTGTCCTTCCTCCCGACGGATAGTTCCTTTGCTGCTAGTCCAATATATTATCCTCGATGGCATCAAAAGTTGACCTAGACCGGACGATGATCTGATGAGTGAGCTCTTAGTCCTTGACCCCCCCCCCCCCNNCCCCCCCCTGTAGGCTGAATATGAAAGTATGTCGTAGCTTTGCCGACCGCGGAACTAAGCCCTGGTTGTTTTAGTCGTATCAGTTCTGTTCTTTTTAGGTCTTCCTTACACAACATCGTCGAAGTCGAACTTGTAGGGACGTGCACTTGCAATATATCTATATTGATGTGCCAAGGTCCGGTATACGCACATACAGGTCGTCAATGTCAATGTAAGGTCTAACACTTGGCCAGGCAAACAAAAGAAAAAAAGATCGAGAAACATGACTAAAAGTCATGCCCTCGATCTAGCGTCCTGAGAGATGTGATCCACTGGTTGATTTTTTTTTTCTGACGTCTCAGCGCTAGTATGTCTTCGTGTGTTTGTTTCGTATGATATACTGAAAGAAGTCTATCCTTGTTTTTTTGAGGGTTTTTCCTGTATCATACATGTTCTCTGACTGCGGCTCATCATATTATCCGAGCTACAGATTTATGCTATTGAGTCTTCATTTTTTATATTCAACGCCAACTAATAACTACTAGTCTTGCCTCGTTTATCTGCAGACTTCTAATATTTCCAGCTTTCTCCTACAGTCAGAATCAACTAACCTTTTTCCTAGAAACAACTCACTCGACTACATGTACTCAAGCCAACTCAAGTGTGGCTGAATCAAGCTCTTAAAATTGAATGTCCATACGGCCGCATAAAGACGCCCTTCTTGGTTTGCGGTTCTGTAACTTTGTAACGAGTCGAGGGGCATTGCTACACCTTTGCAAACATAACATTGTACAAACTAGGTAACATCGAAAATTTCGGCTTTGGGCGAAATAAACAGCTGAGGACGCGCGAGCTTTCATGAGCGACGTGATGGCCGTCATGATCAAAGGAGGCTCGAACCACTAGATGGACCGATGTTTGTGCACCGTCTCTGTAGGTGAGAAGACTACGAAGAAGAGGAAATAGAACGATAAACGCTTATAGTCAGGACGCATAAGGGTTATCTTGTTCCTCTTCTACTTCAGTCTCTTAAGATATCTCCCGCTCATCATCCTGCCGTATAGCTGAGCCTCATCTTTGTGTGCTGTGTCAACCAAGACGTACATAATCGACACCGCTATCTTTATCTTTACCCTTGATGTCTTTGTTGACAAGCAAGCCCACATCACCGTCACCATCATAGAGTAGTGATCATTATCTACACACCCACTCCACCCCATCCTGGTCTGTTACTCAGTATCTGGTGATGGCCGGCTGTTTTAGGATATGGGCAGAGCTTCCTAAACTTCCATCTCTGATCTAGAACAAAATAGAAGCACAGAATGGAAAGAAATATATGAAACAAACAGGAAATGGGACATGCTGAGCAAGGACACATTTTTCAGTCTTTTTTCTCCTGTGCTCATCTTTCAAATGAATTATCTGACGGTTGTGCCGCTCAGACTAATAAATCTGTCAAAATCAGGAAGTAAAATCGAAGGCAAAAAAGAAAAAAGAACAGTGCCCTTCCCTTGTCTTGTTCCTCAAGTTTAAGCTGTCAAACCTGAGCAGGGAAGGGTATATTCTTTTTTATTTCTTTTGACCAAGTTCATCAGTGTGTAGTTAGCACATGAACTTAATTACTGACTAGGATATTACAGAAAAGCGGAACTTGGCCTTTTACAGTTTCTCTATCAATCTCACCTCCAACAATTACTTCTTCTTTTTCCGCATACGCTATTTCGCTACCCTTAATATGTGTTTTCTGGTTCGGTTTTATATGCATTGTACTGAAAAGATAGTATTGTGATTCTCTCTCTCTCTCTCTCTCTCTTTTTACAGCATAAAACAGGGTTAAGATTGGCCTGCGTGTACACCGATATGATATCAGCTCAAGCCAAGCCAAGCCAACCTAGAGGCTTCGGCACCGCTTCGCTCCCCCTTCACATTGTAATACGAGGCTGCATCAAAATGTATAGGTATATATTATGCGCCCTGAACGGACTCAAATTCGGGATATTAGCTACCGCCCTCGCCGTATGCAATATGATATGAACTTTGTACATCTAAATGCCAGGCCACCTTATCATAGGATCCTGTAGGATCTCATCCGACGTTATGCTAACCACTCAAGGCTCACCATATATATCATATCACTCTCATCTCTTCATCAGCTATCATATAGTTCTAACTACAACCAGCATAACTGACTGTCGACATACGTATACATGGTGCCATTGAAGTCATGTCACATCCCATTATCCAAGTTTTGCATATTGAATATAATACAGATAGATGAGAGCGGACTTTGGTTCAGATTCCTACTTCAACAGCAGATCGCTGCATCATGCAATACATCATATATTGATTCTGTAGGGATATCATCTTAAGTCACATAAGCTTGTAGCCCCTCTTAAGACAAGGAACACTCACCATCGCCGGGCGAAACAATACATGTGTACATATGCAACGTACTCAAGTATATAGCTCTGGCTATATCACATTATTAAGAGTAAGAATAAGAAATTTATACTGTTATCATCAATTCATCGCCAGACTGTCTGACTTCTGTTGAATATAATCCTGGTCTGTTGAGTGATTACTGTGCTTTTGTCTCTACTTCCTGCTGATCGAAAACGCTTAGCAGTCATAGTTTGCTATTGCTGTTATTTGTGGTTGTTGTTGTTGCTACTGTTGATGTATATTCTTGTTTGTTCGAGGGACGTGTCGGACCATGATGTAGATAGAGTATGCCGAAGCTAGAGACAGGTTGATTTGGCCGGATCCAAACCTCTCATCAGCCCCTTGAATACCGCGATATATGCGCTGAAAGATGTGTAAATGTGTATCAAGCGAGGTGAAGTTGACCAGGGAGATATAGCACTATAGCTACAGGCGCAATCTCCTGAGTCCCACATGCTCAACCACACTCTTTATAAAGAGGGTAGCGTACCTGTCTACCCAATGTTTGATAGAGAAGACTGGTTGCCCACACATGACCTTGTTCCGCCAAGGGGTGAAGAGGGATCATGCATATCTAAGCCGACTCGGCGTTTGAGCCAGCGATATAGGGCTTGGTACGGATAGCACGGTCAGCGAATATCTGACTCGGGCGAAGATGCACCGGAGTCTTCTCTTTGGGTTGATCGGGAATGTGCTTCTCGATTTTCTGCGCTTGTTGTTAGCAGGGAGTTTCACTATGGTATCATGGCCGACTACATACCAGCTTCTCATAAACGCATTTGTTGAGCTTCCATTCATCGTCACGGCACTGCCATAGCTGGTGGTTGCCATTATCCAGGCATTGCCAGTGCTTGCGGAACTCATCTAGACAATGGGTGTTGATATCCTTGATACTAACTAAATCGTTAGCTAACCTTGCCCATGTTATATATGGTTTTATGCCTCTCTTCAACAATCAAATAATGAAAATACATGGAAAGCGTGTAACAATATAGACAATTGCTCGCATTTTTGTCGAATGACTACAAGACAATGTGTCGCTTCATCGCCTTTCCATGTACTTCCAATATATGTTTCATCAAACTTAAGAAGTGTATACGTACACGCTAGAAGCACAGCGAGTGACCTTCCGGCCTTCTTTCAAGCAGTCAAACTCGCCCCGGCCATTGGCCTCCACCTTGCACTGCATGAAATCATCGTTGTACAGACGGCATCTTGCGCCGATAAAGAAAGCGGCGGACAGAAGCGGCGCCGAAGATGCGCCAAGTTCCTCGACCTTGGGGATATGATCCGGCATAGGTGTCACATCATAGAGGAATGTCTGGTCGTACCTGCACAAGGACAATCACCAATGTTAGCCACATGAACTGCTGTCGCCACGATTTTTGCATTATATCACAACAATAGACAACTACGGAACTAGCGCACTAGTTGTAGCTTCACACTAAAACTCGTAGATCCTAGCAACAGAGATAAGGCTACTTGAAGCCTATTGGATCGTTTAGAGCAGGTTGAGCACAACTTACGCAGGTTTTCTGTTCGACATGATGGGCAATTGGTCGTGTCAGCCGGCGGATATGGTGCGGATCGGGGTTCGAAGGGTGCTAGCTGGCGGGCGGGAGTTCGGGTTTATGGGCGAGAGAGGCGGCTCAAGATCTAGAGGTTCAGAATTGATCGTCGCTGATTGGCAGGCTTACCTCGAGCTTTCTTCAAATGTGGAGAGATCACGTGTGATGAGTTTTTTGTTTATTGTGTTTCTAGGGTCGACATATAGGGTTATGTATGCCTTGTAGTGTGACCCTACCCATTATTATTATGTATAATACTGAAGCGTAAACATGAGCTTGATCTTCTTCCGTGCTAGTCTGTCTCTATTTTTGGATCTTAACAAAACCAAATATAACAAAAATTAAATAATTATGTAATTATGCGATTGTGCGCATTGTCTGTCACTATTTTGTCTTAAATTATCTGCCTTTAGATCTATCGGTGTCGGTTCGGTGAGCTATCGGTGTAACCATTTACCGAAGCTATCTGGCCCGTGCGCAATTCCAGGGACGCGCTTCCAAGCAACTAAAAATCGAATCTTTATAGGGACGTAAGAAAAAGTTCAGCCTTCCTTCGAGGTTCCCTTTAGTGTCCATCTCAATTTTGGTTGCTGCTTCAACCTTCCAAGACCTTTGTTTAATCGCATTTTGGCTTAGTCTATACGGATAAGCGCGTATAGAATTCATCTTCATTCTATCATTTCTTGTTTATGTTTGCCCCCTTTCACTAAGTTGGCGTGATTTGATAGTAAGATTCGCTACTGTAGAAGCTACAGTTACTTGTATGCACATATCACAAACCTTGACATCGAGCTTTCTAGAGCTTGCGCAAATCCAGCCTCGTATCGATACACAAATACACGATACAATTGAGTGTCCAGCGACTTCCAATTTACCATAACGACCTAGGCCGGATACAAAATGAGCTTCGGATTCGGCGCTTCGACGGCCAACACCGGCTCCGTGTTTGGCAAGCCTCTCTTTGGAGCTCCTCAACAACAACAACAGCAGCAGCAGCAGCAGCAGCAGCAGCAGCAGCAGCAACAACAACAACAACAACAACAACAACAACAACAACAGGCTCAAATACAATCCAATGGTGGAATATTCGGCAACTCTATTGCCCAAACTCAGCAGCAGCAACAGCAGCAACAGCTTCAATCACAACAAAACGGCCTCCCTTCCCTCGCCCAGTCACAGGCTCAGCTATCGAATTCGCTATGGCAGCCATCGCGCGAGGCACCGCGTAAGTTCTACATCTACTACTGAGTTCAGTATCGAGATCGCATCTAACATATTTCGTATCCATTCTAGACCAACGCCCGGTACAGGACCAGATCCAGCAGGTTATTGAGAAATGGGATACGACGAATTCGAACTGCGTTTTCAAGCACTACTTCTACAACCGCGTGGATGAAGCCAATGTCCCATTCTATAAGCCCGGCCCTCACGAAAACCCCCGCGAATGGGAAGAAGCACTAGAAAAGAAGCCCGCTACAGGCTTTATTCCCGTCTTGTGTACTGGTTTCCAGGGAATATCAGACCGTCTTAAGACTCAACGACGCGCCGTGGCCGATCTCAACACTCGCATTCACCAGATTAACGGTAGTATGGATGCTATCTTGTCACGACACGATCTCTCTACCAGTGTGCGCGCTGCTGCTGCACGCCGTCGACACGTTGTCTTACAAGAGCGTTGCATGAACTTTGCAGCCAAGGTCCAGGTTTTGCGCAACCGTGGATATGCGCTCAGTGGAGAAGAGGACAATATGCGCCTCAGACTCCATCAGCTGGAAAAGGATGTCAAAGACCCGGCTATCAGTGCTAAAGAGGAGGAACTATGGAGTAGATTGATCATCATCAGAGGCTATGCCAACACTCTGACACAAGAGCTTAGCAAGCCTCTAGCACAGCCAGATGAAAGCTTAGACGAAGAAACCGAGATGAAGCTAAAGAAGGTAAGTTTGCGATACATTACATCAGTATCCATTCCAAGATTTTGTTCATATCCTAACAACCCGGTTTTTAGGTTCTTGAAGACTACGACAAGCAACTACAACACCTCAAGAAGGAAGTGGAGGCTATCAACACTGAACATGAATCTCTTGTAAAGACCGAATAGGAACGATCCATTGTTATTTAAGCATGGATATTAGAATAGAGGGTATAATAATCGAGGAAGGAAAGGGGTTTTGCGGAACGGTGGGCAGTTTCCATTTTCATTTCTCTCCACTCACATAGCTACGACTTCACGATTGGAGAGGAAGAAGGGCCATGATAGTAGCTTTTGCAGAATATTTCTCACTAAACTAAGAACACAAAAGTACGACTTGAGAGATTCATTGTTTATTGTCTTTTTTAGAATCACAACTAATGTACACACCTACATAAGGGCTTCACATCATGAAATGATGATGCAATGATGGATCACGATAATATGACTCCAAACGCCGCCTTGGATTTAGAAGATCATCTTGACGGCCTCAAGGGCAAAGGGTGCTGTAAATGTGTCAGGACATATAAAGATGCAACGACATATAAGGAGAGTAAGCTTACAAAGGTACAGCATAGCAGCAGCAACGATAGAGCGCTGGATGGCAAACGAGGCATCGGCCTCCTGCTGGCGAATCTCCTCCTCAGACGGCGGTGGGGGCTGGACTGAATATTGGTGTTAGTCTGAGTACAAGGACATGCCAAAAATGAGGGCATCGCAACTTACAGAACATTGTTATAGGTAGCGAATTGGATATAAACTTGAACTTCGTTGGCACGAGGCTGTAGATATCAACCCGCGATCTAACTGGTAATTAACGTTTGAATAGGGAAGTGGGAAATTCTCCAAGAGTGGGGCCACTCGCGGTTGTTTCTTGGCTGAATGCTCAGCGCTTGAAACCCTAACACGTATAAATATACCCTAAGTTTTGTCTAAGACGCCTCTACATTACTATTGTTGATGAGATCGGTGTATAATGCGCTCTAGCGCGGTAAGGTCTCTCACTTCTCACTGTGTTCTTCAAGCTGAGCTAAGGCTTATTCGAAAGCAACCAACCCTCATCTATGATGATTGGAGAAAACCCACCAAGAAATATGTCCCGAAAACTTTCAGACTCAGCCGAATACAACATCGGGATAGCTGACAAGTTGACCATCGAAGCTTTATTAATGCGACTACTCAACTGTCACCTACCATCGTCTTGAATCGACTCTTGTGAATATGTCTGTGGTAACGCGTTCAAATGTGACGCAGAATCGAAGAGGCCGTCTCGAGTAGTATCATGCTGACCTAAGCCATAATGACTGTTTGAACTACCTTTGTTGTTCTCAGGCGACATCTAACAACGACACCGCCGCTTTGCTAATAGTGTTTTTTAAAGACAGATCTGTTCATTCTTGAGTCTTATATTGTTACATCAGAAGCAATCGTGATTACATACATATCGAATATAAGTTATGCGCAAATACATTGTCCCATGGTCCTCCCATCGCCGTGGACAGGCCATGTTGAGGGTAGGATCGATGTTGCCGTGTCATACGTATACGTAGGCTGGCCGTCTTGTTGATAGATAACCAATATATAGATAGCAACGGACGAAGCTCGTGCGATCTACAAACACATCTATCTGTGATTGTGGCGATCACTCCGATGGACTAGTCATTGGTGAAGTGGAGAGGGAAAACGGAAGTAGATTCGAAATGGCGCTTACACAAGAATGTGATGTTTTAGCAGCTCGACGAAGACAAAGCCGATCTCTTTTCGGAGATGGGTTTCCATTCTCCCCTCTTAATCTTCTCTCTGACCCAAGGAAACGTTCCCGCAAGCCACAAAGACTGCATGCCGTCAATAGTGTTGTTGTTGGTGTAGCGATTCTGTTCACAGCCTAGCTCGGAAAATCCCAACATAAGCCTTCCCCGCTCGCCTCATGTACTACTTCTGGGGTGTATTCAACTCTAGACCTCTGGGAGGATGTACAACTAGTTTGCAAGCGCTGCTCAGTGTGACCACAATGCTGGACCAAGCAACAAGCTTACGCACGTTACAGATATGAGGGCGTGGATTCGGGGTAGCACATGCATCTTTAGCCTGCTGGTCTTTCCTCATTCTATCTTGGTTGTTTTTCCTTTCTGTTCGAAATTGGGTTCCTCTCTGACCTAGGGGAAGCACACGCCAACGCTATTGGAATACTCGGCTGCATCACACGGTGATACACAATACATGTACAGGCAGATATACTACATATACATATGTATGTATGTCTGGGTATACAAACATGGCGTCGCACTATTGCAGGGCTCGGAATCCGTCATGCATGGTGGCCGTCCAGCTCCAAGGGCGCAGGCTGGTCCAAATACGTCCAAATAGGTCAACGGTGCAGATCGCGGCCGACTTAGTATTTCCTGTTTCGAAGACGTGCGCTATTCGACTTGCATGTGGCCACAACATGTGGGCATCGAATCCCTACGAGGGCCGTGAGCATGGGCCGAACAGAGCAAGAAGAAGGCAAAAGAAAATGAAGAAAGTCAGGCGGAAGAGAACGGAGAGAGAGAGAGAGAGAGAGAGAAAGATGGAAAAGAAGAGAACAACGAACTGAAGAGCAGAAGTAAAGCTCGAGTCGAGGCTTGTTCGCGTAAGCGCCCGATGCTACTGTCACCATACAACGGGGCTTCGGAGCAGAATAGAACAGAACGGATACATATGTATGTATATACTACGGTCTAGCTAGTCCTCGGTGCCCTGCTTAGCGGTTGCACGGCACATGCGCGTTTGCATATTGTACAGGCATAACGCTACTTGGATTCCTGTGGATAGTGGGTGGCACGAACGAACCTAGCCGAAAAAGACCGCCGGCTTGGACACAGGACAGCAGCTGTGAATCCCATCGCCTCTGAGGCCGTTCTATTTTTTTTTAAAAATTTAAAAATTTAGAAATTTCTTTTTGTTTCTTGTGCTTACTACCTCCTTATATCCGAAGACCTTACTCCGGACGAAAAGCAGAAAAAGCCATCAAAAACAAGTAAGCAGACATGGAAAGCGGCCTTGGTTCTTGATAGGGACTGTATCTGTATGAACCCCGCCCGCACATCTTGCATGGCTTATCTTGGTTGACGACAGCTAGTACCATTGGACCATTCACATGATAGGTTCTGTGATACCAGCTTCTTTTGCTGCTACGACAGTCTTCTTTTGTTACTTTGCCACTGGAAGCTGCTACTACTGCTGTTGATTCTTTCTTTTTTGGGTCTTTACTGGGTCTGATGCTACGACATCATGCCAAGGCGAACATTTCTCTGGGAAGGCAGACAGACAAAGAGAGAGACAGAGAAAAAGAAAAAAAGAGACAGCGCACTTGGCCAATCTGGCCTGACCCGCTACCATGTCATGTTTTTTTTTTGTGTATGATAAATCGAAGAGAGAATGGGGACGGGCTGGAGCTCATGGTATAGAATCCTGGGACGCAGGTATGATGCAGGTATATGCTTGGTCAAATCTGGCCAGAATACGACACTCTGATTGACTTGTTTACAGTTCTTTGTCAAGTGACGTGACAGGCGAAATTGACGGGCTTGAAGCTCGTGAGAACCGATCAATGCTATGGAAGCAAGAATTTTGGTGGTCATAGTAGCAGTAAGAGCATACATTGTCGACAATACCACATCAAGTAGAGAGAAAAAAAGAAAAAAAGGAAAAGCAATGCACGACAAATATATCTCTCTACCCTTGCCGACAGTGGCATTGTGTGTTGTCATACATGGTACATGAATACTACAACACATGTACATAATACATGCCTACAATATAGCCACTGACCATACAACAAGCTTTAGAAACAGAGTTGTTCTGTGACACCCATACGGCATAAGGATAGTCCCATATGGGATAGTGGCCTTTTTGGGAGAGTTGGAAAATGGCTGAGGGTAGTACAATGTTTCCGTTCCCGCCTGCCGCTCCATCCATCCCTATATCCCTATAACATCGAGTATTAGAAGGGTAGGGAGGCGGGCTGCCGATATTGAGCCGTAGGTTGCATTTTTGCCGTGATGGATATGTGCCTTATAACGATACCATGAATTTGTCGCGAAGCCACGAAGACGGTATAAACAAATACAAAAATAAACTAAGAAAGAAAGAAAGACTTAACAACTACAACTATATGTATACCTGCGACTACAACGTCCTACATCCTACCCCTACCTACATAATCCTCACTACACCCTCCACCACTAATACTACGACCGCCACTACTGTCACGACTACAACTATGAACTAATCCAGGCCAAGGCCGGAGCCGCTGATGGTGGTAATAAAAGCTGCTCGTATAGTTGGCTATTTACATATGTATGTATACGTACGCATCCATACCAAAGACCAACCTACCGAGAGATTATAGCTCGGGGGACTGGGCAAAGTGAAGCCGGGAAATCTCACCTGCCTATGTCTGGCCGACTGCTTTACATGTGTATGTATGAACGCACATATATACTTTGCGCGCCATCGGTCTTAAACAACCCGAGCTGAGGGGCGGAAGATGCATATATAAGCTGCAGCATATATTGATGTCAATGATCATAACAGTTATATGCAAGTGTAATACGTGTGTCTGTAGCAGCCGCCGTTCCTCGTCTGTTATAGCATCATTAATATGTACATGTAGTTATAGTAGTCTGCTAGGATAACCCCCCCTTGTCTAGTCTAGTTCGATTCGGTATCAGTAAGCTTGCTTGGCTGTCTTTGATTTTTGTTTCCCATGTTTTTGTCTCGTCGGGCAATTTCTTCGAGTTCCCCGCCTGTCTGGTTTCCTCCTTCTGCTTGTTGTCTTACCCAAATAGAACGAATTAGCCAAGCTCTTAGCTCGCTTCTTAGCCTCTATCGAGGTTGAGTTTGTTCTTTTTTCTTGTCCTTGCAACCTGTTAGTTGCAGTATGTTATATACTGACATATGACTGGTTACGCTCTGAAAGCATGGGAGCTTTACTGGCTTGGCTAGGGCTGCTACTCAGAGCCCAGCACGATGGGTGGTTTCGATAACGACATGGTTAGGCCCCTGCTATTCGGCCTGCCTGCCTTAGTCTAAACATCCCATGCCCTCCCTTGTCGTATCTGAAGTCTTGACTGCTACGATGAATCATAGATGGGGAAAGAAATAAGAAATAAATAGCTACAAATTAGCAATAGACGGTCAGGATAGATGGATGATGTTGGTTTGTTTTGTCTCCGAGATAACGGTCTGAGTATAGGTCATATATGATCTGTATGTAGACATATCACATGTTTTCTTCATCGTCTTTTCTTCCCATGATTCGACATTGGAATTCTGTTCATACTAATCTAAAGCCTTGGAAATGGAACTGAGCAGCGATCAAGACAAAAAAAGGCAAAGGCAAAAAGGCAAAGCCAAGACTTCAAAAATCCCCGCTTTGTAAGAACGAATGCGGTCAGTGTTGCATTGAAAACACGTATCATGGACCGAAAAATTGTAGTTGAAGGAGCTCTTTATTTTTTTTTCCTCGCTTCTGCAGGCAAAACGCTTTCCGGAAGAGTTGTAGTGCTACATGTACTGGATCAAAGAAATTACAGTATAATATAGTATATCATACAACTCCCAAAGGCCTTTTTTCTATCATTAATTATACGTAGTATCTTCTCAACGGCTAGGAGAGGAAGTAAAGGAAGCTGACAGGTAAAAAAAAAAAAAAAAGAAGAGAAAAAAACGACTATGTTGGTCACAAATTTGAAAGACATTTGATACACTAACGAAAACTAATAGGGTACTACATGTACATGGAGATTTGAAAGTACTCTACATGTACAACAATCCCATTGTATGAGTGAGTATGTCTACATACAGACATGTAACCTGTATCTACGATTTATCACCGAGGAGGGGGGTAGGATGCGATTTGAATTCCATAGCCGCCGGTTCCGCCGGTCAAGGTAGCGCTTCTAGGGTGACGGTTGAGAAGTAACAACGGGCCTAGCTGCCCTGCTATCTCTGCTGGGCCCTTTTCTTGTCATCACAAAGCTGGATGTAGAGTATAGATACAACTATAGCAAGAGGGTGGCGTTTCCTCTGAACATCTCGACGGACGATGGATTAGATGACCCGTCTACTTGTCTTCTCTTGTCGTTTAGTTGTCTTCTCTCATTATCTCGGAGGCGGAGGGAATCACACGCTCACTTGAACACTTCCTTTCGAGACTTGGGAGCCAGGATGGACAGGACCGAGACCGAGTCCTACTCCTACACTGATAGACTGACTGGTACGCTGGGATTTAGCAATAGTCTGTTATTGATGTATACGGATATGTAGTGAACCTGCAATGATTCCATGATGTGATAATGATTACTGAGTCGAGAGTGCTGCATAACTCGCCTTACCCTGTCGTTGGTGATATTGATTATCGTTGTTTAGTATTTTATACAAGACAATATACATCGGCACACGCAGACCGTCATGCATTCAACTGTGGACTGGTATCTTGTATTTATATACTCACATGCACATGTTACATGTGTATTTGTTTTGTAATTGTTCATACAGAGTACGTATAGATACTTTACATGTATATGTGCATCTATATCACGAGGCGGGGGCCTATGACGGACATGGCTTGACTTGGAGAGCCATGCGGGTGAGTCCTATAGCGACGGACTTGCTAGATGGAGGATTCTAGGGACCAGACTATGCTTTGCCGTTATATACAGACATTTACGTATGTACATTTGTACATACAATGTACTATTAATATTGTGAATTAGAACAAGTTGAGTAGAGCACCTGGGGAAAGAGGGGTGTGAGATGAAGATTTGTGGTGAGAGACTGGCTATCTTGACTGGGACTCTATCGTTGTTACTGTAGTTGGTACATAGGGTGATGTTTGTTGGGTGGGATTGGATCTATTATTTCTTATTCTTTTTTTTTTTTTTTTTTTTTTTTTTTTTTTTTGGGGAGAGACAAGAAACTGGCATCTGGCGTTCACCTTGACCGTCACAAGGGAAAAAATAAAAAAAATCGGCTGTTGTTTGAGCTACTCTGGATGCTTAGATGCTGAGTGATCCATGCATCTTGACGGGCCAGCCAAGTGGAACATTCTTTGGCCAAAGACATGGGATTTACTGCATAGTGGGTAGCAATAGCACTTGGGAAGGAAGATGGGCAAGAGAAAGAGCCCGTGTCCTTGCAAAAGGTTGTAATGCGAATCGGGAATCGGGGCTAGCTTTGTTAAGCTCTGTTAGCTGCTGAGCCGACGAAAGCTTTAGAGCCAGAGATGATGCAAATCAGACCGCTCTGAGCAGAGAGACGAGAAAGGCTGTTCCCTGTTATTATGTGTATGGGTCTATATTGGACGGTTCTCTATAAGAGCCACTGGGGTCGCTGTTCCATGGCGATGGTGAAGAGGATTGGCCTTGTTGATTCTTCTTTTTCTTTCCTCCACATCACTCTTAGTATACATATATATCCCTTTATATTATCAAATTTTTTCATTCCCCCCCCCTCTGTGCTGCTGTGCAAAAGGCTTCTATTCTCAACAACTACGCCAACGCATACGCTAACTTGCTTTGCTTATTTCAACATTGATAGCTTTGACCCCCCTGTTCCACTAAAAAGAACATGACTCCGGAAGAAACACCCACCGTGCCGCCGGTTGCTATTGTCGGCCTCGGCCTTCGGCTTCCCGGAGGAATCTCCACACCGGATGACCTGTGGCAGCTCCTGATCAACAAGCGGGATGCTCGGTCTCTTGTGCCCGCCAGCCGCTGGAACGCCGAAGGCTGGCGCAACAGCACGGCGTCGAGCTACGGCTACTTCCTAGACGAGGACGTCAGTCTCAAGGCGTTCGATAGTAGCATGTTCAGCATGAACCGTACCGAGCTGGAGGCTCTGGATCCGCGGCAAAAGCTGTTGCTTGAGGTGGTATGGGAGTGTATGGAGAACGCCGGTCAGAAGAACTGGCGTGGATCGCGTACCGGCGTGTTCGTCGGAAACTTTGGACAGGACTGGATGGAAGTGACATCCAGAGATCCCCTAATGAAGGGCGCTTTCAGAGTCTACACTGGAGCGGACTTTTACCTGTCGAATCGGGTATCGTACGAGTTTAACTTGTCGGGGCCAAGGTAAGCAAAAGGGAGGAACGGGCAGAACAAGACGAGTCATCTTGTCTGTATATCGATACAGGCTTGGCTAACCCTAACTTTCTCTCTAGTATGGCTGTTCAGACCGCCTGTTCGTCGGGTCTGACCGTAATACATGAGGCATGCGAGGCGTTGTATAACGGGCAGTGTGAGGGCGTTATTGTGGCGGGAACCAGTCTAATGCTAAGCCCTCTAGTCAGCGAGGTCATGACAGAGCAGGGCGTTCTATCGCCAGACGGTTCTTGCCGTACGTTCTCGGCCGATGCGAACGGATATGCCCGTGGTGAGGGCATCAATGCCGTCTATCTGAAGCTACTAGACCACGCAATCCGCGACGGTGACCCGATCCGCGCGGTGATCCGCGGCACGGCCTTGAGCGCTAACGGTAAGACGGCTGGAATGTCGTTGCCAGACGCTAAGCATCAGCAGGAGGCCATTGAGGTGGCATACAAGGCTGCCGGCATCTCGGATTTGTCTCAGACGCCGTTTGTCGAGTGCCACGGCACAGGAACGCCCACAGGTGACCCAATCGAGGTCAACGGTGTAATCAGTGCGTTTGGAACAAGTGGTGCTGACGGCAAGCCCATGTATATCGGATCGGTAAGAGACAGAGACCCTGCTGTTGATATGAGCCAAGTTGGCAGACTTACTAACAGTCTCATAGATCAAACCTAATCTGGGTCATGCAGAGGGTGCTTCAGGTATTAGCAGTCTGATCAAGGCTGTCCTGGCGGTTGAACATGGCATCATCCCCCCTAACATCAAGTTTAACAAGCCGAACCCTAAGAGTAAGTATCACGACCCGTTAGGGTTTTGGCTGCTAAGAGGCCGATCCTCTATAGCCATATAACCTTTGACCACCTGAGCCTAGAAACTAGGTACTAACGCTCTATTCTTTATTTGTAGTTCCTTTTGACACTGCAAAAGTCATCGTGCCTGTCGAACCAATTCCATTCCCGGAGAACCGCGCCCGTCGTGTCAGTATCAACTCATTCGGTATTGGTGGATCGAATGCTCATGTAAGTCAATATGTTCTGTTTGAGTTGAGAATAAGAGACGAGCCTTTTACTAACAATCTAATCTAACAGCTCATTGTTGATTCTGCTGTTGAGTACCTCAAGGAGCACCAGCCCTCTGTGGCTGCCGCAGTTGCTGCTGTTGCCTCTGGGGGCTCCCCAGTTCCGACCTCGGTCTCAGCCTGGCCTCGTCTGATCACTCTCACCTCGAGCAACACCAAGTCACTGAACAAGCGTGTCCGGGACATCACTCAATATATCAACGAGCGTCCACGAACTATGCTCGATGATCTAGCTTACACTCTAGCCACACGCCGTTCGCATTTAAACCAGCGTACCTTCTCGGTGGCGACGCCTAATGCCGGCGAGCCATTCGAGTTTGAGAAGCCACAGATGGTCCGCACATCGCCGCCTGAGCCGGTCTTTGTCTTCACGGGTCAGGGAGCCCAATGGGGCGGCATGGCCTCAGATCTGCTACGCCTGTTTCCAGAGTTCTTGCAAGACGTACGTGACATGGATGTAGCACTAGCCAAGCTAGGCCCAGCAGCACCCAAGTGGACGGTTGAGAAGATGCTGACGGCTGCCGATGACGAGACCAAGGCTCTGTTTGGTAAGCCCGAGTTCTCGCAGCCGCTCTGCACTGCTGTGCAGCTGGGTGCCCTTCGCTTCCTGGAGAAGTGCGGTGTCAAGCCTACCGCTGTGGTCGGCCACTCCTCGGGTGAGATTGCTGCTGCCTATGCGGCTGGTGGTCTGACCCTACAGGAGGCCATTGTTGCCGCCTATCTGCGTGGCTGGGCCGTACAGGCTGAGCAGGCCAAGGAAACCCGTCTTAAGGGTGGCATGGCTGCTATCGGCCTGGGAAAGGAGGGTGTAGCTCCCTTCATCCGTCCCGGTATCGTCGTCGCTTGCGAGAATAGTCCTCAGAGCGTGACTCTGGCCGGAGATGAAGAGCCTCTCGAGGCTGCACTGGTAGATATTGCAAAGACGTCTGCTTTCAACCGTCGTCTACGTGTTGATGTTGCTTACCATTCGCATCACATGAAGGTTGTTGGTGGCGCATACGAAACCGCCCTAACGCCCCAGCTTGCCATCTCAACGCGGAAGCTATCCGTGCCGCTGTACTCCAGTGTCACTTTGCAAAAGATTGAGGACAAAGGGCTTCTTTCATCTGCCTACTGGCGCAGCAACCTGGAGTCGCCTGTGCGTTTTGACACTGCCGTGCAGAACATTATTGCTGACCGTGCCGACAAGGACCTTGTCTTCATCGAAGTCGGTCCCCACTCGGCTTTGCAGGGTCCTCTCCGCCAGATCTTCTCGGCCGTTGTTCAGAAGGGTCGACCGGCGTCCAAGGCTCTGCTATACATTGCCACCTTCCTGCGCAATGTACCGGCTAGCCTGTCGCTGACTAAAACTGCTGGACACGCTTTTGCCCAAGGCCTCCCCGTCAACTTTGACTTCTTGACACCACCATCTGCTGCTGGGGCTCGACCGCTGACTGATCTCCCGCGCTACCCATGGGATCATAGCGCCGAGTTCTGGAACGAGAGCAGACTGTCAGTGGCACACCGAATGCAAAAGTACTCGCGCCATGAACTGCTAGGTACGCGAGGTATCGAGAGCCATGACCTGGAGCCGACATGGCGTAATATTGTGGCCCCCAACGACATTCCTTGGTCACAGGACCACAGTGTTGGCACCAATGCCGTCTTGCCCTGCACTGGCTACGTGTCTATGATCGGTGAGGCGCTGCGCCAGCTTTCTGGAAGCAACGACGAGGGTTACACACTGCGCAACGTAGTCGTAAAGTCGGCGCTAGTTCTACCGACAACACGTGAGCTCGAGATCATGACTACAGCCAGATTCATTACCGAAAGCGACGACGCGTGGTTTGACTTTTCCATTTCGGCCTACAACGGTTCGTCTTGGGTCCAGCTGTGCACGTGCCAAGGTCGTGCCGGCCCAGAGCCAGGCTATGCTGCTACTGCCACATCTCTGCCTGCTTCCCAGGCCTTCACTCGTGAGATCGAGCCTGCGCCGTGGTATGAGCGTCTATCTCAGATCGGCGTTACCTATGGCCCGCGTTTCCAGGCTCTAGCTGCCATCTCTGCTGACCCAACTGCACCCACCTGTGCCGCCACCATCACCTCTTACCAGGACAAGGAGCACGGCAAGTGGCAGCCAGCTATCTACGCCCAGCACCCTGTGACTCTAGATGCTGTGCTCCAGCTAGGCTTTGTTACTGCTAGCAGCGGCTCTGCTCGTCGCTTAGAAATGGCCGCTCTGCCTACCGCTATTGACTTCGTCTACGTCAAGCCATCGCCCGGTGCTGCCACGCTTTCGGCCCAGGGAAGTCTTGTGCACAACTCTGCCAAAGGCAAGAGCCTCGGCTGGCATAGCGCTCAAGTTGTTATCCCTGGCAGTAACGAGGTCGTCATCGAGATTGGCCGCTGCCACTTCTCAAACTACAAGCCTGAGACTGGCGAGTTTGGTGCTACTTTTGACAATATAGGTGCTGCTCGCATGGTGTGGCGCCCTGATGTTGAGCTAGCCAAGCCGGAAAGCATCTTGAAGCCGCTGCCTGAAGTCTACGGTGTCTCTAAGTCGATGTTGGAGAAGGTTATTGCCCTTTGCGTCCTGCAATCTGTAGATACTCTGGATGCTGCGAAGGCTGCTACTAGCGACAATAAGCTTGTCTTTGCCGAGCCATATCTTGAGAAGTACGTTAGCTGGCTCTATGACGAGAAGGCCAACATGATCTCTGGAGCTGGTAGCTGGGCTGATCTCTGCCCTGAGGCTGCTTCATATGCTGCTGTACCTGCTGTTAATCGTGCTGTTGAGCTTGAACGTATCACAACTGAGATTGCTCAGCTAGGATCTCGCTTCAAATCTGTTTCTAATATCACGTCTCTATCTACCAAGCTAGCTTCCCAGATGGCAGCTCTAGCAACTGGCGAGACTAACTCAGTCGAAATCCTCTTCAACCGCTCCGGCATCACCATGGCCTGTCTATACGACTTCCTCGGTGATCTGCTCGATTACTCTGACTTCTTCAAGCTATGTGGCCATGCCAACCCCAATCTCCGTATCCTCGAGATCGGAGCTGGCACTGGAGCTTCGGCGAATCGTGTGCTGAACGTCTTGGCTGCGGACCCTAAGAAACCCAGATACGCCGAGTACACTTTTACCGATGTCTCTTCGGGCTTCTTCGAGTCGGCTAAACAGAGACTCAAGCAGTTCCCCAACGTCAGCTACAAGGTTCTTGATATCTCTCGAAGCCCAGCCGACCAAGGCTTCCAGCTCGGTCACTATGATCTCATTGTGGCATCTAATGTAAGATTATCAGTCAATCCGCACAAGTAACAGGATACTAACAACGCTTATCTAATCAAGGTCATACATGCTACACCTACTCTCAAACAGGCTTTGGCCAACACTCGCACTTTGCTACGCGACAACGGTCGTTTCTATCTGCAGGAGATTGTCGGTCGTAAGTAACCCTAGACCCTAACTCTGTACCTTGTCTCAGATCTTTTGACTCCAACTAACTTTTCTGCTCTGTACACAGAAACCAATCTATTCAAGTATCTAGTCGGTGCCTTTTCTGGCTGGTGGCTCGGTGAAGCTGATGGTCGTGGTGAAGCTCCGACAGTCTCTGTCGATCGCTGGCACCGTGAGCTAACCAACGTTGGCTTCTCTGGCGCTGATGAAGCTGTGCTTGACGATGTTCCATCGTTGACTTACATGGCCAACATTGTCACTCGGGCTCTTCCTGCTGCTGCTGCCCAGTCTACTGCTTCTACGACTGCTACTATCCTTTATCAGACCGAGAAGCCCCTCTTTGCTCTATCTTTAGCTACTGTTCTGGGAACTGCTGGCTTCACTGTGACTTGGATCAAAACAGCCGAGTTTGTTGCGGCTCCTACATCCTCTGCTATCGTTATCTCGGCTCTTGATCTAGAGCGCCCTTACTTTCACGAGATCTCCGAGACCGACTACAATGTCTTGATGAAGATCATCTCGGAGCTCAAGAGTCCCATGCTATGGTTGACTCGTTTGATCCAGATGGAATGCAACGACCCGCGCTACGGTCAGATCATTGGTCTTGCACGTAACGTTCGCAATGAGCTTTCTAAGACATTTGCCACTGCCGAGATCGATATACTGGATGTTTCTAGTGCGTCGGCCGTCACTTCCATCGTCAAACGCCTTACTGCTCCTGGTGCTGGGGTTTCTTCTATTGAGCACGATTCTGAGGCTGAGTTTGCTGTTAGCAAAGGGATGGTTTATACTCCTCGCTACGAGTCTCTGTCGTTCGATGAGGAGCTTGCAGAGAAGACCGATCAGGTCGAGACGGCCAAGACTCTTACTAGCGCGACTATGGGCTCACTGCACAAAGTCAACTGGGTTGAATCGGCTGGTGTTGCTCGTCTGCGGGCTTCCGAGGTTGAAGTCAGGGTTCACGCTGCTGGCCTTAACTACAAAGTACGTCCTATCATTTTGCCATTTCTTATCACATACATTTGATTACTAACCTTACTAATCTATAGTTTCACGATACCAACAACAACGCAAATTCTCTTGAAGGCTCAGACTCTAAGCTTGGTGTCGAAGCTGCTGGTATCGTTTCTCGCGTTGGTGCTCTAGTCGATAATGTCAAGGTTGGAGACCGTGTCCTGATGCTAGCAACCGGCGCCATTGCTTCTACCAAAATCACCAAGAAGGAGTTGGTAGTCAAGATTCCCAACAGTCTAAGCTTCGCTGATGCCGCCAGCATGCCGATTGCGTATGCCACTGCCTTCCGTGCTTTGGTGAGCATTGCAGGCCTAGAGCCTGAACAGACTGTCCTAATCCACTCTGCCTCTGGTGCTGTTGGCCAAGCTGCCGTTCAGATTGCCCAGATGCTCGGTGCCAATGTCTTTGTTACTGCTGGTAACGACGAGAAGGCAGAGTATGTTGCCAAGCAATTTGGCATATCGGTCGATCACATCTTTTCGTCCAATGACCTTGCTTTCCTCCATGGTATTAAGGCCATGACCAACGGCCTAGGTATCGATGTGGTTCTTAACACACTTTCTGGCGAGCTTCTACAAGCCTCGTGGAAGTGTGTTGCTCCGTACGGAAAGATGATCAACATTGCTCGTGGCGCTGCTTCGCACTTGGGTAGCAGTGCTTTTGACGAAAACCGCACTCTGGTCAGCCTGGACATTGGCTCGTTTGTTAACGACCGTCCGTTGGAGGCCAAGAAGCTTCTCGCCAAGACTCTGCTGCACTACAGCCAAGGCCATATCAAGCCTATCACCATCGCGGAGATTGTTTCGGCTAGCACTGTTACGGACGCCTTTGTGAATCTGCAGGCTAACCAGCACATTGGCCGTGCCATTCTGGATTTTACACAAGATAAAGCGGACGAGGCCGTTGCTGCTCAGACTACCAAGCAGCGTGCGACCATTACCTTCTCAGCTTTCAAGACATACATTCTCGCTGGTGGTATGGGCGGTCTGGGTAAGTCTATTGCCGTATGGATGGCCGAAAACGGCGCTCGTAGCTTTGTCTTCCTCTCACGTTCTGCCGGTAAATCAGCTGCCGACCAAGCCTTCATCCGTGAACTTCAGGCACTTGGCTGCCGTGCCAAGGCTATTGCTGGTAGTGTTAGTGATGCGGCTGAAGTCAAGAGCGCCGTACAGGCTGCGCCTTCTCAGATCGGCGGTATCTTGCAACTCTCCATGGTTCTTTCGGATGCTGCGTTGCGTGAGATGACTTACGAGCAATGGATTGCAGCCCAAGGTCCCAAGGTCGACGGTACATGGCACCTACACAACGAGACAAAGAACAGCCCACTGGAGTTCTTCGTCCTGTTCAGTTCCATTTCGGCGTTGTCCGGTTACCCTGGTCAGGCCAACTACACAGCTGCTTGCACCTTCGTTGAAGCTTTTGCCCAATACCGCCAGAACGCCGGCCTGCCTTGCTCTGTCGTCAACATCGGTGCTGTCCAGGGTGTCGGCTACATCAGTCGTAACAAGACCACCAGTGCCACATTTGCTAGCATTGGCCAGAGCATGCTCCGAGAGCAAGACGTGCTCGATGCAGTGCAAATCAGCATCCAGCACTCTACCGACAAGGCGATCACATCTGAGTTCACGTACTCGTTTGCTGGTCAACTGATCACTGGTCTGCGGTCGACACGTCTAACTTCTGACCCGTCTTGCCGTGTACCATGGAAGCGTGACCTGCGCACCTCTTGTGTAGCCACTGACGAGGCTGTGATGATTGCTGCTGCCTATGCAGGTGACTCGGCATCAGTGTCGGTAGCTACGCCCGACACGGCCGACGATCTATCTGAGGCGCCTGAAACTAAGCTGCGTGACTTTGTGCGTCTGGCTACAGCTGATCCTTCAGCATTGAATGTCAAGGCCAACGTGGACATGGTCACACGCAATATCGGACGAGTTCTATGCCGCATTCTCCTGCAGCCAGAGGAAAGCCTGGTCGAAGGCGTGACGTTATCTCAGATGGGTCTCGATTCCATGGTGAGTATCGAGATCCGGAACTGGTGGAAGAGAACTTTCGTCACGGATATCACCGTTTTGGAGATTATCAATGCCGTTACTGTTCAGAGACTGGGTACCATTGCTGTCGAGCGTCTCGAGGTTAAGCTCAAGGCTTGAGGGGGGTGGAATGATGTTTGGAAGTCAATGAGCGGGTTAGGGTTAGGACTTTTCATGTTGTACGAAGGTTTTTATCCTTCGATGTTGTTGTATCTTGTTTCACAAGATGTTCGGATCTTTTGTTTATTTCGGGGGCTGTTTTCACAGGGCTTTGGCAAGGCATTCTATCTGCCATTTCTTCTTGTCCATAGTTTGCTTCTGTATGTAGTTTGCTTCTCATTGGGGTTCTTACCACTAATTATCTATCTTTTCTTTTCTTTTCAGTGTAATATTCAGTCCATACTGATAGCACAGATGTTGTTGGGAGTATCTAATTTTGCTTTGTTTCTACATCTTTTATAGTCTTGATTTGAGTTATTTACACATATTAACTCTTGCAATTCATTACTCGTGTGATCAACTTCAACCATGGCTAGTTTTGTATCATGATATTAAGATTACTTTTTCTAAGCCGTTTGTTTTATCCCATTCCTTCTTTTCCAGGTCCTTGATCATCTCATCGCGTACGCTGGGGTATTATTCCAAATTGATGAGCAATTCTTCAGTTCTTCACAGTCGATGTCCGTTGCTTTGTGCATCCAGTAAGCGCCAAATCCGTAGACATGCATATCCTCCTCAGTCAGCCTGGCCAAATGTTGGAATAGAAGTTCATCTGCGTAGTCGGTTTCATATTCGAGAACTTCGTTTTGCTTAGCTAGCATAAGCTTCAAGTTCTCGTTGAAGGCATTGATTCTTTCGTCTATGTATTCGAACTCCGGTCCTAGGCCGCCGTAGTAATGCCAAGCAGCTCTATTTTCTGGTCCGACTTCGTTGTAAAGCTGATCAATGTGTTCTGACAGTGCTTCGTTGGCGTTCGTTATGATCTGCTGAAGTTTGGCGTTTGCTTTGGCTATAACTTTGTCCATCGCACGGTATATGGCTATATTGAAGATCACCACCTCTCGACTAAGCCTAGTTGAATTTCCCTGGAGGACCTTTGGGTCGAGAATGAGCTGACTGCGATAGTTGTCCATTTCGTCATCGACATAGTCGATACAAAGCTCAATACTCTTGTGGAAGTCGATGATTTGCTGGTCCAGGGTAATCCCGATCTCGCCAAACGTTGCATAAGTTTCGGTAGTAACGTGCTGTAAATGTCTTTCAAAGACAGCAACTCTCCTGGCGAACTTGGTCCGAGCACTTTCCCATCTGAAAAAGATTATGGTGAGTAGAATAGTAAACGCATGATTGATGAAGTGTGTCATTTTGCTATAGCTGACTCGAGCTCGTTGCATCAAATAACTGGCGACGAGGAGAGCTCGATCATTGCCAGGGACAGTTGGCAAGGAGGTGACTTGGAAATAATCATTTCCAAGATTAGGCATGATGGGAAATTTCGAGTGTTTTGAAAGAAGGCGTAAATTGGTCAAGTGACGATGGAAAAAGTAAGGTTTTGGTGAGATAGATTAACAAACGATAGATGACTTGATTTTTAAATTTGAAAAAAGAAAGTTTTCACAAGGTAACCTAGAAGAGTCCCCAGATATATATACCTGCTAATGAAATGGGAAACTACCAACTATGTAAATTCTGAAGTTTTGTGTGCCATTTGCCACAAGATGAAAACAAATAGCCACAAACTGCAAACAGCTAGAAGATCGAATACTAAACTTACGAACCATGCTATAAGTTCCTTAAATTGCAAAACAATTGTCAAAGCAATCAACTTAAAACTAACCTGCATATCTTATGTCCCTACTACATACAACATGATGCGTATCAACTTTCAACTCAGCACGTGGAAACCCGCAATTCTCTTTGGGAAGTCGCACAAAGATATGTAGTTATCATGACAGATATATAGATGAGGTATATTCAGATCACTGAATGATTGTGTATGCTATCTTCATGTCATCGTCTCTGTGTATATTCATTTGTTTGAAGAGTTGTGCACCATACGTCATTGACTATTTGTTATCTCAGGGCGCTATAGCTAGAAGGGTTTTGTTGTGGTACGTAGTGAAACAGATGCATATCTAACAAACGTGACTAGTCACTGAATATTATATCAAAGTATTCACTACTACGTGATTTAAGACAATGAAACTAAGCAATCAGATGAATCTCCAAGTCAAATTAATATCATAGTTTTCATTACAAGTTTTTGAGAAATATCTATTACTCATGAACCAGCTTTGTCTGTTGCCGGATGAGTATAATATTGTTTCGCATATTGATGGTTACCAATCTAGTCTTAAGCATTTTCTAGTGTGAATTTGCTACACTATGATATATTTTAGGCTATGGCGATAGTAGTCGACTAACATCATCTTTTAAGCTGTTCATATACCATTAACAAGTACAAACATATTAGACAGTCAGATTCCCCTCTTCAACAATTTGATGTTTAAAAATATGTGTGTGTGTGTGTGTGTGTGTACATCTGTATATGATTTGTATCTACAGAGCATGGAGGGCAAGTTTTCCACGGATATTAATAGGGCTACGGGGATTACAGTGAATCCGAATTACATACTGAGATGCGGTATGTCGCTACTGGAAACAATAAGGACTCGGATGAGAGAGGTTACACATAGGACAAAGAGTAAAAACGAAGAAATCTGTGTATTACTAGCAATTTAGAAAACGACAACAAAAGCGAATGACCAAGCATACTTGGGAAAGACAGATATTCATGCTTGTGAATTCCTATAATAACATATCACAGAGGAGTCTATCATATGAACTCGACCACGGTAAGGTCAAAACCATGTAGAACCGTGATATCACGCGAACGGTATACGACATAACAGGAGTCAGATATACAGTTTGGTGCAATCTCATGGGCCTGACAAGACGCATGGCACAAGTACAAAATTTCATTACATGACAATATCATATCTTGAAACCCAAGAGAAACATCTCAACCATAGACATCCCAGCATCTCCTTTCTGTCGTCTCCTTGAGTAGAAATCAAGAAACCACAGCATCATTGAAGTCAAGGATCTAGCCTTCAAAAGCCCCATCAATCAAGGGGAGTATCTGATCACGTCGGCAATTTCCTCGCCAGCCGATCACAGACGGATATTATCGGTGAATATAGATCTATCGATGCGTAAAGTGATGTCGTGAAGTGGGTGATATCGGCGCAGTAGCTCGTCCTTATAGTTGTATTGTATGATGTGAAATATCGTTCACGGGGTAGCTTTACAAAGCTGTCAAGACTAGGTTTTGGCATAAGTCGACGAAGGTAATACGAGGTAGAGCAAGAGAGGGCGTAAGAGAATCATGCAAAAAACAGAGAGCGCAATAATCAGAGGGCTAGCGAAAAGAAACTAGGACATTGTAGACGCGGCCTCGGAGACAAGGGAACCCAGTTGTCAACTGTGCAGTCGAGATCTTTGAGTAGAGGCCGGTCTATGTTCATCCATATTGTCCCTATCGCTTAGGCAAGTTTATTAGTTAATTTTTTCGCAAAGAAAAGGCAAACTATCAAACTGGACTCGGACCTATCCGGCACATACAATTGCTTAGGTAGAAGACACATCTCCGTCAGATCCCTTGAGTTGATTAGCGGCAGGAGTTTCCGCCGATGAAGTGCTCACGGTAGGGAAAATGGAGGCTGCGTTACATTTTCCGGGAAGCAAAGACAGTATATAATTAGTATTGTTGAGTAAAGAAGCACGAACGTTTCGATGATTGACGTTTTGTGCTAACAGATCGTCGTCGTTCTGGTTCACGTTGAAGTCCATTTTGCTCTTCGGTAGCGATGAAAAGTTTGATATATTACAAATGAGTGAAAATTCCAAAAAAAAAAAAAAATTTGTCTGTGAAGTTTATGCCATATAAATACTTTTTCGAAAGTCCAAGTTCGATTCTTCCCATGAGGTTACATGATGATAATACTTAGCCAATCATGTATATAGACTGCAGTATGGAACTAAAACATGAAACAGTCAGTAGGCATCAATTAGACGAGGCAATGAAGGCCCCCAGACAAGCACGCGGAACGAAAATGCAGTTATCTGTGATTGTAGTCACTAAGCCATTAACCCATGACTACACGGCAGTGATCATACGCTGTACTATGTAGCAAGTAGGGCCATGAAGGATAGGCTGCTCCCCGCTGCATTACACACAGGTAGACCGTAATGAAAGATTAATTTGGTAAGTGAGGACTGATGCTAGTTAAACAACACAATACATTGTCACAAGGGCAAAAGACAAGGGTGTGTTGCTCGATGCTGGGGGGGAATGGTATAAATATAATGTGGACTAACAGGATGACGTTGTGAAAGAAACATAGTAAAAAGAACAAGATAGCAAGCCATGCCAATATAGAATCAGTTCATATGAATTTGAAAATCTAATAGGTCAATATAGGTTTAGTCTTCTCAGAGATTATAACAAAAGAACAAAGCGAAATCAGGTGCTAAGGCCGATAGTGGGTGGGGTCGAACGAGGTATTGTAGTCTTTTATATACCTTACCACAGATATTACTGTTGTTACGCTATATATAGTCTCAGTGTCTCCCTCGACAAATGTATAATATTTCGTTAGGCAAAAATTACGAATCTTCTTTTCTGAAATTACATTTTACAACTACCAAGCCCATCATCAAACACTCTATACGTCAAAGTATGTATCGTTTTAATGTGCCCTGAAGACAAGCTACATTATAGAGTTAATCAATACTGATACGAATGCTTTAGAAATGGAACTCAAGAGCACTGTTCCATTGATGGTCTGTCCGTTCTTCATAAGAGACCCTACTAGATACAAAGACTGTTCTCATATTGTCATGCGGCGCCTAGCAGAGGTGAAGCAGCATCTGGTCCGATGACACTTAGAGCCCAAGACATTCTGTTCTCAATGTAAATCGCGCTTCATCAGCCCAAACAAGCTCAAGGAGCACAATGCCCAGTCGCTCTGCACCGAGCTAGAATATCAGTTCATCGACAAATCAAAGCTCAACCTAATAAACCAAAGAGATAGCACTAAGTCCACTGAGCAAAAGTATATCGAGATGTGGACTATATTGTTCCCAGATGTTCCTTGGGCAGATGGAACACAGATTTTCAAAGACAGAGAGAACGTTGAAGAAACCGTGTCAAGTTCTTTTCAAGAGACCTGGACAGAGAAATACGCCCCTCAAGTCGCTGAAGAGCTACAGTGTGCATTCCATCTTGATTCAACCTCGGCGGCCTTTTCATCTTTTCAAGAGAAAATGAATGAAATAGTGAGCGCCTGTTTCGATGAAGTCGGCTGTCAGCCTGCAGCCTCTTATTCCATTTTAACCGACCGAACTGAGACCTCCGATCCCTTGATTTACGATATTGCTGATGTCTATCCTGATGAGGTCTACTCTCAGCCTATAGACTCTTTGTCAACCGGTACCCTACACCTAAATGCAGTTTCAAGCACTACGTTTCAATTTCCGGAAGCGGCAACTTATGAAGCTATCAAAACTGTACGTGTTCTATTCATAACCAATCGCTTACAATCTCCTATTAACCAATCAGCCAATAAATCGAGCGTCACCAGCCTCATCATGTCCGCTTTATACATCATCACACATATACCCTAGCTATACAGTCTTGTCCAATCAAAACGACGAACCCATCCACTCCAACTTGATGGAAGAAGATGTAATGCCCCCAAGTATTAATGCCTCTAGATGTTGCCAAGACTTACAAGAACAAAAGCAACAGCCCGCCGTCACAGCACTAACTCTGAGAAGTAAGGAGAATGGTGACTCGATATCCTTTGAGATCCGACAGAGATCATGGAGACCAATGAAGTTGCGATCATATATTCATAATAATAATATCAGGGCCCCAAGAAGGGCTCTGCAGATAAAGCAAATGAATGACACTACATATCATATACTTAGTACGGACCTGGACGAACTAACTCAAACTATATCTTATTAAACACCATCCCAGGATGAAATCTCATCTGGATTTATTGACATGAACCTCTAAAAAGCTCCTCAACTGGTTCAAAAAAATAAAAAGCCGCAGCTAGTTCATTATCATTTGGGGGAAAATTGAGGTTACATAAATAGATCAATAGACTTGTACCGCCTTTTCATAGTACCCAGTTGAGTCGTTATGTGCCTCTATATTGACAGTTGTGAATCACGGCCAAGCTTACTTTTTCATGATGATAATAAATAAATCTAAGAGTAGTTCCGGCTTTGGGGCGACAGCTCTAATTCTCAGCTTGCCTCGTGAAAGGAGAGCCATGAGACTGAAGCATTGCTAATAATGATGGGGAGATAACCATGGCCTGTAAATCTTAGTGAATTCCCAAGTATAATAAGCATACATCTAGTTGAAAAACGTATTAAATTCTAAAATCCTTAAGGCATATTGGACAGTAATATCAACCGCCCCATTTCTGTTTAGGATACATATATGTTATATACAGATAAATCCTAAATCACAGATCATCGGAACAGGTTCCAAGTTAGTTACTGAATACTGAGACATAAAGGACTCAGAACTTGTTCTGGAGGAGTATTGAAAGATAATAACAAAACAGAGAGAAATTACAAACTGACGAGAACAAGTTCCAAGAGAGTAATGGTATACCAATAATCATTGCTGTTTCCAAGATACATAAACTGAAAGTTTTGAAAAGGCTAGAACACGTTCCTAAAGTGTATATCTGTATCATATCAACGATATATGTACGGGTATTTATTATGTACATACATACTGATATACAACTGATATGTGCACATCTATATCGGCTTAGACTTTGATTAGAGCTTGTTAAAGTATGCTGGTACCAATCCTACAGCCTAGCTTCTCGGAAACTTTGTCAGCCAATAAATGAAAAGTTGCAGTTTTTTTTAAAAATCATGCGCCATTTTCTTTACCCGTAACAGTCATTTCACTCCAAGCCCACTTTTTTGGTCACATATAGTAGAGATATTCTTTGTTTGGGAGGCTATACACACCTGATGTTATCAGCGTTTTTGTGCTATCACGGATATTTTTATACGATTTAGTTTACCGCACTTCCTCATCTTAGTTCTAGTACATGCTATACAATATTAATCTTGTTAGAACATAAAATTATAGAGTTTCATACAATATTTGTCTGTCTACCGTAATAATTAGAAATTTCTATACTTCCGGTAGAAATATGAATATGTAGCAAATATACAACAAAATGCCGTTTGTCGTCGTTGGAGAACAGTAAATGGATTCACCAGCCATACGTAACAATATATATAATAAACGAGTAGTTACGGACTTATGATGTATGTATGTAGATGTATGGAATTGTTAGCAAACCCTATACGCATACTCTTACCACTGCAGTGTGACACTAAACCCTATATGCTAGTCATTTCAATCACCATGGAAAACACGAACCTCCGGACATCTCAGCCTTCCAGAGCATACAAACCTCTTGACTACCTCGGTTCATACTTCGATCTAGAACGAATCGCTACACCATGACATCAAAGGATGGGCTTTGGTGTTATTCTCTACAACATCGGAATGTCTTCTGGATCTTCTCTACATTCTACATTCAGTACTCTCTTACACATATCCCAATTACGTATAACTAGGACCGTAAGGTCGCCTATATATATATCTCAGAAAGTTCAATACAACATAAGTTCACAGCTAAAAATTCACTTGAGATACAAACTTCGATAATCTTCTATTAGGAATGAACCCTAACGTATAAAACGCGTAATTTGACACTTGCACATTCTATCTACATAACATGAGTGATACTCTCACGTATAATAACACTGTTAGCACGATCGTCTCTCTTGACTCTGTAGAAGACATCGCAGAAAGCGCTACAGCGCATGCTCCGTAAGAACTCCTCATCGTGAGTGATAATGATGAGCTGGAAATTAGACTGGGCCTGGCGTTGTTGAATCAAGTCGTGTAGACTATGTGCCAACGCCTTGATATTGTCCGTGTCGAGATTGGTAGTTGGTTCATCCAGAGCGATGATGCCGCAGTTGACACCAAACGACTCGGCTAGAGCAAGACGAATGATGATGCTAGCCAGCACTTTCTGACCGGCACTGCAACGACCACGCATGTCCATTTCAGTACCCTGCTTGCTCATGACGACGCGGTAGTTGTAGTTCCGCCGGCCCGTAGCGCTCTCGGCGTCGGAGCGAATCATGATGTAGTCGATATCGTCGCCCTTGTACGTGCTCTTCCATAGATCGACCGCCGTCTCATTGACCTGCCGCATCTTCATTGCGTGATACTGCATGATGGCCTTGTCCAACGCGTCACTATAACGTCCGAGATCCTCGATAGCCGCCTTGGTGGTCTCGACCTTGATGTGAGCTTCGCGGTAGTTGTGTGATGCGTTCTTGTACTCCATCTCCCATACATCGAGCAACTTTCGTAGTTGGTCGTCGCGACTCTTCATCATGCCCATGACCGACCCTCGCTCTGCTAGTAACTTGCTGTTGTAGCTTTCTAGCGCATTAGCCTCCTTCTCTAGCGCTTGGTGGTCTTCGGTAGCGTTACGGTCTTCGAGTGCCGCGATGTCCGAGCGCAAATCTTGCAAGCTGCGCAGATTCTTGCGGTAGTTGAGGTTATCCGATATGTTCTTTTTCTGCCGGTCGCCGCTGTCGATCTCCGTCTTGAGCGCGTTTCCCTTGCGCGTTAGCTCGCTAATTTGGATGTCGAGCTCACTGATCGTCTTCTCTAGTGCTAAAACCTCCTTTTGGTTCTTCACTAGGTTGGCCTGACCGCCGCTATCGAGGTACGCGCGAATATCATTCTCGATGGGCTTGAGTTCGTTTATGGACGCTGTAACCACATCGCGCTCGTCCATGGCTGTCTTCTCCTTTTGTTTCCCGTTACGTACAATGTCGTCCATGAACGACTTGGCCTCTAATAGCTGCGCACCAGCAACCTCTAGCTCGCGGTCGGCCTTGCTGATTGCTTCGCGTTGGTGCGTTAGGTCGTCCTTGAGAGTACCGATCTGCTTCTGCAAATCGTCTTTCATCTGAACCTGCATCATGGCATGGTTGACCTTGCCTTGAATGTCTTTGAGTTCCATTTCTAGTGCCGATAGTTGGTCCCGTGCGCGGTGTTTGTCGGCTACTAGATCTTCCTCCTTAGCCTTGGCTGCCCGCATCTTACTGTCGCAGTATCCTAATAAAGCATTGATGTCTTCTGCTGTCCTACTAGTTCCTGCACTTCCCGGCTGCTGCGACTCGATGCGGTTGATGCTGGATTCTGACTCGGCTATCTCCTTTAGCGTTTGGCTGAAGGTCGTGACTGTCTTGCCTAAAGACTTGATTGACCGCAGCTGCTCGTCTTCTTCGGCTAGTTCAACTTCGATGTCGACAACTTGGTTTTCTAGGGTGTCGTATTCTGCCTCAAGAGTTCCAACTTGTGTTTTAAGGTCCGGAATCTCGCCTTGTAAACGTTTGAACGTCTCGTAATCCTTCCGTAGGTTCTTGAGCTCTTCGAGGACTTTGACGGACTCATCGAGCTCTTGTTCCGACTCCTGCTTGTCCTTCGGGTTTAGCTTTTCCAAGATCTTCTTTTCCATGCGAGCCCGGAATGCGCTATGACTAGGCTCAAACGGCCGCTCGCAAAGCTTACACGAGTTCTTTTGGTTGAGATACTTGTGGCATTGCGTATAATACTTGGCGAGGGCATCCCATAGGCCGATCTCGGCTTTGCAATCTTCCACCTTCTCTTCATAGTGGCTCAACTCGCCGTCAAAATCGTCGGCTCCGAGTGAATCTTGGTTGATACCGCGCAGATAGTCGGCAACCTTCTTTTCACACGCTTCGGCCTCGGCGGCAACAGTGCTCAAGTTGGATCGTATAGACTTGAGCTTCACATCAAGTTTTGTCTGATTGCCAACCATTTGGTCACGTTTAGCCTTGACATCGCGGGATCTGTTCTCCTGGGCTGCTAAAGTGCTTTGATATATAGAATCAAGGGTCTCTGGCGTCCACTCGGCCTTGAGAAACCCGCTCAGTTTATCCTGCCAAGTAGTCTTGAGAGAGTCTAGCGTCAATTTCCGCTTTGAAAGTTGGTCTTTATGGAAGTTCAACTGGGCTCGGTCCTGGGCCAGCCGAGAGCACTCTACAAGCTCGCGGTTGAGTTTCATACTCTCATGGGATAGGTCGGACTGAACGCTCTTTTCGTGTCTAATCTTGACATCGTAGTCAACTTCGGAAAACTGGGCCCGGGCCTTCTCGAGTTTGTTTTCGGTGTCTTGTACTTGGCTGTTCAACATGACTAGAGAGCTTTCGTCGCAGTCCAGGGTTCGCATGCGTTGATGAAGAGTGCCACTTTGGCGATCAATGTCGTCAATACGGCGCTTGGCAGTCTGTTTCTCGTGTTCTAGCGAAGACTGCTTCCGTTCCAGAGTAGAAATCCCGCTACGTGCCTTGTCAACCTCAACTCCGACTTGGTTCTGGATACGCTCTAGATCCTTCTTTTTATCAAACAATAGTCGCTGAATCTTCTCGTGAAAGGATAGGATTTGGCTTTCGCTTAGGTTCTCATCGTCATAGCCAATGAATCCATGTTCTTGTGCAGCAACTTGGATTAGCTGGGATCGAGCGAGGAGTTGACGCTCATACTTTTCTTTGTCCGATTGATACTTTCCTTGCTCGGAGAGCTTAAGTGACATGTCTTGTCTAGTAGCAACCAAGGTCTTCTGTACTTGGGAGTACTGTTCGCGGTTGATGTTAGCCTCTTTAAGGAACTGATCCATGCGGTCTTTGTAATTGCTCAACGCGGCCTCCAGGGTCTCGTCATCATCGGGCAGCTCGTCGAGTGTCTCCTTGAGCTCTTCGACATTGTTCTCAGTATACTCGAGCTGTTTCTTCTTGTTCTCAAGGTCGTAGATTAGACTGAGGAAAGTATTCGCCTGTTGTCGTAGAACCTTGATGCGTTCACGGGTCTCGCTCATCTCTGTGGTGATTTGTCCACACTTTTCACGATCTCCTTCAATGGCGACTTGTAGCTCTCGAGATTCTTTCTCTGTACGCTCACCACGCTCCTTATTGACCTTGTCATGATCCTCTCTCTGCTTGAGTACACGTAAATCTTCGCCCTTTTTCTTGCGTAGCGTCTTCAAGTTGTCAATGGCCTTTGTGTATTTCTGGGCTTCGAAAATCTCGTCAAAGCGTTTTTTTAGCGCCGAGGGCTCGCTTAGAGGCCATAATGACTCGTCCTGGTGACAGAAGATGACGGCATCGAGGACAGCGGGTGATACACCAAGATAGGTTGGGATGGCCTCATCTAACTGTGCGACACGGGTGGAGACAACACTGCGCTCGCCGTTATTAAGTACAAGCAGTGAGCCCTCCAGTGTTTTCATAGATCGCGTAGCCTTTTTAACTGTCAACTGGATGTTGCGGTTGACCACATATTTAGCACCATTAGCTGATTTGAAAGACAGCTTGACCTGGGCGAGCACCTCTTTTGATTGTGCAAGCTGCGAAAATGGAAGACGGATTAGGTTAGTTCAGGATATTTGCACATCTCCTTGTTATGGATTAAAAGTACCTCTGGATCGTGAATAAAGGCACCACCTTTGCTGTTTGGTGGTAGTTCGCCTGTCGTGGCATATTTCAAGCATTCGATGATAGTCGTCTTGCCTGATCCATTGTAACCCACGATCAGGGTTAGTGGAGTATTGAACTGTATCGTTTCTCGAGAAGTAGGTCCGAATGAGCGGATGCCCTGGATGGACAACTTGTCAATTTTGGACATGATAGATACACAGACGAGATATCAGATGATCAATTCTAGAGGGGTTCCGTGATAGTAGCGTCTGGTTAGTTCAAGATAGAACGAGAACGCCACCCTTTCTGATTTGGTCGTTCACTTGTAGAATCTTGTGAATATAGACAGTTGATCATATAGAAAAGACGGCTATTAATAGAGAATGAAGTATGTAGTCAATTAATGCAAAATCGCCAGTATCGTTCACCCACTGTCGTCAGATCTTCGTGACTTGATAAGCAGCTTCTTCACAACTTGTCTAGATATTCACTGCTCTTGCCAATGGCGCGACGCCCGACTAGGCGGCAACCTCAAAGCGCGTTGAGCTCCTCCAATATACTACGTGGGCACGTGGTCTCGCATTTTGGTCATTTAACCACATTTGGCCCGCCACACCATAAACGCCACGGCTGTGTAACACAAAGTTGATTATCATCTGATCGATCTGCAACCCTAGGGTCTAGCAACGACCATAGCATAAAAGTGACATGAAGCAACAACAAGATACTATCAGCCAACTCGATGTTCACATGTCTGTTTTTGTTCATTCTGCGTCTTCGTTTTTCCTTTTGTGTTTGCATTGATCACATGGTTTTCGTTAGTCTTCTTGCATCACCTTTGAGACTATATTGCCTTGTCATAACCTTGTGTAACTCCAGTCACTTGAAGCAAGCAATCAGTACCGGATGAAATGTAGACGAATGCGAGTGATCCAGTATATCGTAGATGTAGCCTCCAGGCTCATCCTTCCTCATTTCTGAATTGAAGTTCACCTTCCATTCTTACGATACTATCGTTGAACCAAATAATATATTGAGGGTTCCTATAATCACACAACTGTTATTATTCAAGTACAATAGTGGCTCAAGTTATGCTTGTATGCTGTGTTATTCTAGTCTAAGCACAACGCCAAACGGTGTATTTTTTATTTCGTCTTAACTATCTTTCTACTTCTTTGGTCTTGCTCTTCCGTATTATCAAGCTTTCTGGTTCCAAAGTCTGCGCCTATTCCGGTGAAATCACTCACCGGTCCTGTCGTAGTATATCGGATGAATTCTATCTAGCTATATTGGTGCGTTTAATCGTTGTACTTCATGACATGGCTACCGAAAGCAGAATGAAAAGATCTGAAGCCGGTCATGTGCCAAGCCGTGTTCTAAGGAAAAGATAGACAGCGAAACCTAAAAAAAACAGAACTGAAAGATACGCAAAAAAGGTCGCCTTATCACTCGAAACTCTATCTTTACACCTATTTTTGTCATTTATATTCTTCCAGTCTGCCTGATACCGGGCTTGGGTCTGTGCTATATCAAGCCCGTCTTCTGATAGATCTTCTCTGGACTTTTGTATATCTTTAGCTGTTGTGACCAAGGCGGCGCAGACACCTTATACATATGTATGTCTCCTAAGAGGCTAGCATGCGCATTGCTTTGCGTTCATAAGAGCCAGGAGTACGTTAGTTTATAAAGAAGGCCTCGCGTAAAGGCCTCTTCCTTCTAGTATTCAAAATCATAAATCAGACCACAAACAAATCTTCAACCAAGCCCCGGTGTCCTATTACATCTTCGTGCATACTCTATTATATTCAAGTCCATGTCTAGTTTCTGCTCACTTCTATAGGTCATGAAACAAGGCGATGCGAGCGATCGTAGGCCTTAAAGATTACCAAATAGTAATGCAAACAAAAGAACAAACACGACTGCGGAATCTGCAGGTATCCGAGATAAAATTTGACCGCCTTTGTATTTGCAACGGCAGAATATTGGTACAAATATACAAACAAGTTTAGAAAACGAGAGTAGATAGAAGACAAAAAGCTTTCTTGTCGCATGATGATATCACCTCCCTCTAAAGATGGTAGATCACTTGATATGATAAAGCCTATCATGCAAGCTATTGATTTCTTAGTTCTTTTTTCCTCGAGCTCGTGATAAGAGAGTTTTGTTTTGGAATCAACCCAATATCTTAAGTACATGGCATAGAGAACCAGTATTGCTTTTTTTACTATCTCGCTTACCTGCTACATATTTCTTTTTTTCCTCTTTTGTTAGAACCTGGGTCTTCTTGTTTGGAGAAACACTGCCTCTGAGACAACCAGCCAGACCCAGAACAACGCAGACCAGTCACAGATACTACCTGGGTCAGTGGCGCATGACACATTTCACACTATTTTATTTTGCGTTTTTGTGTTTTTGTGTTTTTGTGTATGAAGTATTGACCAAAGTGGGTGGTTAGGCGACTTGAAATATGTCCGAAAACATAAACATTGTATAGCAATGCAACTATGTACGGATAGGCTATACAGGATTATGTAAATATATAGATATATATACATATGCTCACTAGTGTACATGTATACATATTTGTGCTCTTGTGATAATATCAGCAGTACAACCTGGTCAGACGCAAGATAGAGGTAAAGAGCAAGTTACGAAGATAAATGTATAGGCTGAAACATAGTATCTTTTATCATTCCTTGTGATGTGTTTCTAACACACACACACACACCTCTCTTGATGAAAGAAACCAACTAAATAACCAACTACTGCAAGATTTCCAACAACGTCAAAAGTCCTAACTATCCTAAATCTTGTGATCGATAATCTAGCTTCCTTTTCAAGACTCTTCTTCATATATATCGGCTGATTATCGGAAATTAACATCTTACTCTTAGTGGCAAACCGTCCACGCCACGCCACAGCCTCTATACTATATATCATGTCATCGCTCTATATCATCATGGTTCCTTGTTTCTTTGTTAGTCATAACAGCGAAACACTCTCTTATCCTACTTCTTTCCCGTCACTATTAGGTTTCTTGGTCGGCCTAGATCACTTGTTTCTTCTCGCCGTAGGAAATCTGTAGCTAGACTTGATGCCTAACGGGTGTTTGTTCCTTTCCCTCCTGCTCTTTCTGTGCTTCCATAAACCGTCGTTGCTCCGGTACCTCCGCAATACTTTGGATGTCCTAGGCTCCTTTTCTCATGTGTAGCCCAGTCATGTCTCAAGATACATCGACAACTGCGCATAGATACACACAAGATAACGAGAACAACAGACCAAGGGGAAAACAAAGGTCCTCCGGTGTGTTTTCTAGGTCCTAAATATAGTAGTAACTCGCTGGCCTGATTCAGGAGCTGGTTTCCCAGCATCTTCCTTCCCATCCTGCGTATGCCTTGGGCAAGGTGTCTTGTTTTTGTTTTATTTTGCTGTAGGAGGATTGGGGTTTGCTAAGCAAAGGACTCAAGTATCCTTCGTGAGCTGGACACGACGCAGATCTAGCGATGGACTCTTTGTGTGCTGGAGAGCAGAAAAGGGAGGAGGGCACAAGAAGACGAAGAAGAGGAGCAGAGACACTCCAATGCGTCGTATGCGGCGGGTAGGTACAGATCCTTAGCATAAAAACGGCTTAGCATGTGAAGTTGCACATGGAAATAGCAGCACTAATAACATCAACAGCCGCAACTGGGACAGCCCAGTCGCTCTCGCATTTTCCTACTCTAGACTATATATTCGCCCGGGAATACCCATGAAAAACCGAGAATACAAGAAACTTTCCACCTTGGTTATGTCGCTGGTGTTCTTTTCGTAGTTCAACAAATGGTCTAACGCTGCACCCGGGGAGTGAATGAAGAGTAGGCTGACTGACTCAAAGAGAAGACAAGAATAAATGGGGAGATAAATGAAAAGAGCAGCAACGCAAAAATATTCCCGTGCTTTACGCTGTGTAGCCTTGGTGACGATTCTGTATCTTTTTTGTCCATCTCATTTTCATTGTTTTTTTTTCGGGATTCTAGAGGGATACGGGCCTCAGAATACGGGCTTCAACACACACGGGGAATCCATCCGCCTCTGCAGATTCTGCTTCTGCCTGCCTTCTTGAGCTTGTTATCCTACAAGGCTCTTTGAGTCTCAGTTCTCAGCTGATGCTTGGAGCCGGTCTATATGTCTATCAGATGCTCTTATTCGTCATGTGGGCGTCGATATGGGGCTATCAGTCCCCGAGACCAACACAAGTATCATCTACAATTATATCTAGCGTTTGTATATATATTTGAATCTGCTCTTCGCAAGTCTGCCAGTTTCTGTGGTCCTCTCGCTCTGTCTTCGTCTTGTTTTGTCTTGCTTGATTCTTCTTCTGTCTTTGCAGCTACACATTTACACCTCCACAGCATCTACATATCTCCGCCGTTTTTGTCTCTAATTTTGTTTACCCATAAGTCCTATTTTTCCGTTCTCTTTCTCTCCCTCTTTTCTTTGCTCTTTTTATTGAAAGACACAGATCAATAGACCTTGCCCCTCCATCTTTTTGTTCTACCAAGCCTACCCTTGCTTGTTTTGACACCCGCTTGACTTGCACACTTGTTGCTATTTCAAGTCTCTACTGACCCTGCTCTTTCGTTTCATGTGTCTTGAAATATAAATTCAAACCTAAATCTGGCCTGCGCTCAGAGACGTCTCTCCTTATCTGTATCATCACCGTCGCTGACTAAGTCTGTATAAAAGTCTCCAATGTCACGACAGGACCATGGGCTGTCCATGACTTCTGAAAGCTATAGTGGGTTTAGTCTGGGCATGGACTCTATGCAGGTAAATATCTTTTTAACTAGCTCTTCTCCTGCTTGATTTCGAACTAACATGCCACATCTGTTGGTAGAGCCAGGACTTCCTTTTTGATGACATTGGCCACGCCTCTTCGCTCTACGACTTGAACCCCGCGGCATATTCACCGCTTGTTCCTGTTGTACCTCACTATGCCAGCTCGTCTTATGACGATGGAACCCAAATTCTAGCGGCCAGGGACTTCGGCTATTATTCCGGTGATGCGCCGCCGGGATCCGATATTTTGCCTCTGAGTAGTCATGATGATATAAGCCAACTGCTATCTCATCCACAACCACAAGTACCGCCACAGCAATATCTGCGTCCGGATCAAGCTAAGACTCCAGTGCAGAATGATCGCGAGCTAGCTCGGCCTCAGAGTGTTTCTGCGTCTATGAACACTGCTTCTCTTCCTCCTCCTCCTCCTCCTCCTTCATCCTCTCAGCAACAACAGCAGCAGCGGTCCGGTTATCTCTCTGGATCTTCCACGCCTAGTGCATCCATGGCCAATATTCTGCGGCGCCGTGACTTTATCCCCAAAATGCTCGAGAAGCTACCCGTGATTATGATGCTACTGTCTCCCACTCAGCAGATTCTCTACATATGCCCATCCATACAGAGTATCCTCGGGTATTGCTCCGAAGAACTTCTCGGTTCATACCTACAAGACCTCATACATCCTGATGATAGGTCGATCTTCGCTGACGATCTCGAAGACTGCCTCAAAAAAGGCCTCAATATCCAAGTCGTCCACCGTCTACGGCGAAAAGACGATCACTGGGCTGCGTTCCAAACTAGAGGTCACGTGCAGTCAGCCAAAGTATCTGACATCATATCGACAGCGAGTTATCTAAACCAACACCAATATCACCATTTAGAGAGTTCTACCACTGGTTTGACACTTGCTCAGACGCAGTTCTACGCGCAGCTTCACGACCCAGCAAACGACCGGCCATCAGCCATCATCTCGCTCAACGCGCAGCTAGTACAGAGTCTCGAAGGGCACATATTCGATTCGTTCTTAGAACTCAAGTCAATAAATCTGCAACTCAAGAAACGTGTTAGTGCCGAGCGACAGCAGCAACAACAGCTCGGTCGGCAACGCAGAACCTCTCGACGCCACTCGGTCCAGCAAGTTCACCCAAGAAACCAACAGCAGCAGTTTCACTATGATGAAGACCCAATGATTCCATACGATGATTCGAATGCCACCTTTGGTCTATTTTCTTCGTCGGAAGCAGACCAATACTCAAGTTTGCCTCGCTCAGCTCAAGGTACTATCATTTCTCGTCTCCTCCTATCCTGTCTGGATCACTGACTAACTCTAAACACGCTATATAGGACTCGATACTGCCGACGTCATCCATCTGTTCACTGGTCTAGAATATGCCAAAGGCGAACGTAGCTGTGGTCTAAGTTTAGGCCGTCACAACGGCCAACTTACTTCTGTTAACGTCCATCCCATGGACTTTTCCTCAGCTACATCTCCTGTACCATCGGCGTCAGACCTTCATAACATGCCATTATCTGCCTCTTCCTCCTCTTCTTCTGCAGCCACTGCCGGTCTTCCACCTGGCTGTCATCTTCCATCGTCTTCAGCATCACTTTGTGGTCCTCCTGGAACTCCTTACGGCTTACACCATCCCGGACTCGCGATGGGCGTTTCCACAGCCTCAAGCATGTCTGGGACTTACGGTGATCGAATCCACGATAAAAAGAAGAGACAAAAAATGCCAGACAACTACGTGTGTTCTGACTGTGGTACGTTCTACTTCTTCTAACTAAAACCTTAAAGAAAAGAAAAGAAACAACTCGCCCTGTACTACCAGCCATCCTTCAAATCCTAACCCTGACCTCTCTCTCTAGGTATCACAGATTCCCCCGAGTGGCGCAAAGGCCCAGAAGGTCCTAAAACTCTCTGTAACGCCTGTGGTCTACGCTGGGCCAAAAAAGAAAAACGCGCAGCTGCCAACGCCAACAATACTAGTAACAGCAGCAATAGCAACAACAATAGCAACCCTAACAACAGCTTGAACCCGAATTCTTCTTCGATGGCTCCGGCCCCTTCTATGTCATCTGTTGCGTCAGGTCTTTCATCTTTTCCTGATGAAGAAATGATGCAAAATCAGAATCGTCACGGGCAAGTCGATATGTTTTGCTTGAACAGAGGATATTAGATTGCGATGTTTTTGAAGCCTATATGGTTTGGCTAGGGTTGATATAAACCCTATTGAGGAAAATATTTGTGTAGGATGTTTTGCTTGATCATTTTTCGTGGATTTTTCTGTTTCAACTATTCTTTTGCAGTCTTATAGTCACATTTTTCCTTTTCTTGTCTCTTAATGATACATAAACAATAATGTATCTATTTTCCGTTGAGAGTAAACTTGTAGCAATGTATTTACTTAATAACAAAAACTTATACTAAGAAAGATATTAAAATCAGGCAATATAAACATAATCGAGATAGATACACTTCCTTTTCTCGCTCGATACTGGCAAAATTCCGTGAAAAGAAAAAAACGGAATATGCTTAATATTCAACCGCCAAATCAGCTGTCTAACAAGACAACGTGGATCTTAACTACACCCTAGCACCTTTTTTATATCTAATAGCGGCTCACTTCTGAGTACGCATTGATATCACTTTCCGGATACGGTGGCTCATATGGCGTCCGTCCACCTCTATGCTGCACGCCAAGCTCTGTGTCATCATCATCGTAATCATCGTCAGAAGCCGATCTCAAAGAGACATCACGGTGACGCATGTATATCTTATCGTCAAGCTGGCGCTGTCGTTCTTCTTCAGCCTCCTTTTGCGCACGAGACTTGCGTCTGAAGCTTAGTAGTCGCTTGAAAGCCGAAGGCCTACTTGCCCGAGGTGGTCTAGGCACTTCGTCGTACTCATCTGCTCCATCCACCATGCTTTCTTGTGCTAGCCTCATGTCTCTAAGCTCGGCTTCTTGTGTGGCGTGCTCGTGCTCTTCTAGTGCACGCTCGTCCTCCTCGTTAAAGAACAGGCGCGGAACTAGTAGACGGTATGGAATCGTATGACCTGCCGGATCGCGTTGGTCAATCTCCATGTGTAGACAGATATCGAGAGCACCCTCTAGATTCACTTCATGTTCTGCTACATTCTTGCGTTGCTTTGCTGTCATCGTAGTTGGCGAGCGTTTGAACGGCCGTGACATGGGATCCTCACTAGCGTTGCCAGTAACAACTGGAACACCAGTGGGACCCCGAGCGGCGGCTGTAAAGTGTGCTTCATCGCCAACCGTAAACTCGGCTGCCCCATCATCGTAGGCTGCACCTCCACGAAGACGTCCATTTCCACGGCGACTACTAGGCGGTCTACGGTCCTCATCATCATTGTCATCGTAGTCATAGCCATGATCATAACCATAGCTATCCACAGTGTTTGTTGCTGTGTACATATCCGATGCAGATTGAGGCGGACGAGAAGAGTACCCACGACAGTCAGCATATTCATCACGGCTGTCACGGTAGGGCTGAATCAGCGGCGAGGTCGGCCGCGCGACTTTGTTTGAATTATCGGTGGAAGTAAGTCTAGACTCGTTGACAGATTGCTGTGTAGGCAATGTGGAAGTCTGGTGGGCCGACCGGCCTTGGTACGTCACTGTCGGCACTGCACTACTTATCATGGATGACGAAACGCGGGAGTAATCACGGGAAGCAACCGAAGAGGCTGCCGCCTTGCTGTGGTTATTACTCTTGTGAGTAGTAGGATTAGACGCCACATTTTTGCGACTAGCCAACAGTGATGACGCAGTTTGTGTCACTGCGTTGGAATAGTCGCCAGGCGAATGGGCTTGAAGCTGACCTTCTGTTAGCCCGTGGCGGTCTTTGCTAGATCGAGGCGGGTGTGTCGGATAGGGAATCGACCGGTCGTAAGCATCTTGGTCTGAGAAATCTTCGTCTTGCCAATCGTCACGAGAATCACGACTGTCATCGTCATGTAGCTTATCATCCTTCTTTCTGCCGAAGCCCAGCATTCTCGTCAAGCTAAGAGAGCGGCGGGGCTTTCCCACGATATCGCCGGAGAACAAACCATTGGTATCGACCGTGCGAGGCTGGTCAAGCGACTGACGACCCCGGTTGCTACGCTGTGAAAGGCTGCGAAAGATGCCACCAGCACCGGCACGGCCAGTAGTAGTTATAGGCGGTCTTGAGACGTCTGTCTGTGAAATAGTCTTGCGGCGGTACGGCATGGCATTCGACAGGCGACGGAGGAGACTCGTCTTGCGTATGGGCGGTTGGGTAGAATTGCTAGTAGAGTCTAAGACACCCTGAGCATCGGTGGGTGCCGGCGTTGGCACCGGTGTTGAGCCAGGCGTCCATGCACGAATGGAGCACCAGTTACGGCGTGGGAGAAGATGCTTGTTATTACGCGGGGTGCCGTCAACATCGTGAGTAAAGATGGGGATCATGCTTTCATCGGTATCCCTATCAAAGTGATGCACCTTGTTACGCTTGTTCAACACGTCGGCAAGCAGATTTGGCGGCGGTGCGTTCGCAATGGCCGATGAAATGACGTTGGGCATATAGCGGAAGTCACGGTGCTTCGGGACTGGAGATGGCATCTTAGGGTTCGAGTAGAACTGGCCAATTCCGCCCAAGTGAACATCGCCACTGAGAATTGTTACACGCACAGACTTGATCATGGCAATATCTTGCAATTGCTCGACGATTTCCCGTCGTTCGGCCTTGTGGTTCTTGGCAGTCCAATGGTCGTTCAGATCATCCAACACCTCCACGCCACCATCAATCTTGTTCAGTATACCGGCAAACTTGCGTGTACGACCTAGAGCCTTGACTGGGTTCATCAGACGGGACGTCAGAATATTTTCCAGCCACACCATACGAGGATACGCAATCGGCACGCCTAGTAGCACCAGAAGATGCTTGATCTCGCCTGACTTCACGTCCTTATAGCAACGATCCATGATGCGCTCCCATGTCTCTTCCGAGACTACATCAAACTCAGTACGTTCAGTGCGTCCGTCAATAGCCAGTAACGCTACATCGGCACCCAGATCCACCAGAATGCTACGACTAACTTCGTTGATATAGGGTCCTGGCTTAAGACCAAGAATCCAGCTGGGCTCTGACTCCTCGGTCTCATCAGCTACGCTCTGGTGTTGGAAAAGCATGTAGTACTTGAACGCAACGGCGCCTAGACCACCGAACACGGGTGACTTCATCGAGTGGTGCGGATAGGATCCGTAGCCGTCAATGATGTCATGGTCGTCCAGCATGTTGACCATGGGAATCTGAGAGTTGGCCAGCGAGAATAAGCCTTGTGAGTACCACGTGCAGTAACGCTCCAGATAGAAATATTCCAGCTCGTCTTGCATTTCGCGAGTGAACGGCGCCGTGTGCTTGTGCAGCGGGTTCTTGATAGCCAGCCACTGACTGAATAGATTACATTGCTTAGATACTGAATCGCAGTACAGCTGGTCGCCACCTCCAATCATCACGTGGAAAGGCGTCGACTGGTGGGCTCCAAGAACATCACGCCACATGGGGTCTGGGCCACAGTACTCATCGGGATTCACGCTCGTGCTGAAGCCATTGCAGCTGTAGAACATAGTGTTCATTGACTTACCCTTGGCAGGCACCCAAAAGCCAGTCGCTGGGCCACGGTTGATACGATAGGCAATGCGTTGATCTCGGTCCGTCAGTTCCACTTCGATATTGAAGCGCCAAAACGTCATGCCGCGCTCTGTGTGTAACCGGAAGCCACGCACTTCTTTGAATTTGCTCATAGACTCGCCATCGATCTCCATAGCTTTGCGGCGCGCATGGAAGGATCCGGGGATCTCGGTGATACCGTCGTCGCCGTCACGCAGAGTGCGTCGTGTCTCGTACAGTCCGTTCTCGCTCTCATCGTGTGAGAGATCCTTGGCACTGTCAATGTAGTCCAGAGGACGCACATATAGGGTTTCACCACGGCGTCCAACCTTGGGATGACTGGCGATCGGATCGATGCGGTCGTATGGACCATGAGTCTCCGGGTTGTGTGGGTCATAGAGCTCAATGGGCTGGACGAAAAATCGCAGAGTCGGCGCGATCTCGTAATGTGACTCGTCATCTTTGGTCACAATCATGACGGTGCCACGCCAGTACTCACGATCGCGCGCACAAACAGCCGTAGATGAATTGCGGAAGCGCCCCGGAAGGCGTTCCTTACGGATTCCTGTGTAACGCAGCAATGGTCCACACTTGAGGTAGAGTTGCGGGCGGAATTTGGTTGGAGCTGCTTATGTGTTAGTGTGATTTTCTAACGTCTAGTGTCATCATTTAATCTGCACTTACCATCCTTGCGGTCGTTGTATTCGCCATCGAAAGCCTCCGCCTTAAGAGGTCTTGATGACAAACTGCCGGCGCGACGTCGGCCATTCTCGGCCGAAACGGGCGTTTTGGAAGCTGCTATAGGAGCCTCTGCCACAGCGGGCGCTTGGTCATAAGCAGCATCCCACCAGGCAGACTCTACTTTTTCCACCGCCACCTTTGCATGTACCGCAGGCTGCACTTCCTGATCCCGGGGATGGCTGAGATCTAGGAGCGATCCACTCAAGGTTCCAACAGTTCCCTTGCGCCATTCATCCAGGAACTTTGGTGGTTCGTACAGACCTGCTCCAGGCTTCAGCTCTTCATGGGCATACATCATGTTAGAGATCCTGTGGTGATGTTCGTAGCGCTCCTGCTCCTGTTGGCGCTGTCTAAGGAGCTCTCGAGGAGCAGGCTCTTCCTGTGAACTATCACTGGCATAGTTCTCGTCAACAAGGGATTGCACAATCTCTTCCATAGTTGGCTCTGTAGCAACGGCAGCACTAGCGGCAGCCATGGTAGGGAATGCAACAGTAGCCTGGTCAGCCTTGTTTGGCGAGGGACCATAGGAGCTTATCTGTCGACTGGTAGGGACTACATCTAACTGCTGACCTGACGATGCATATACAGACTGAGCTTCAGCACTCGCACTGGTCATGGAAGTTGCCTTTTGGGCCTGGTGCTTCTCAGACTCCACCCGCAGTCTGTAGAAAGGGTCGTTTGGTGGGTCCTTTTGCAGCTTATTGCTATTGCGACGAGCAATGCTAGAAAAGCTAAATGAAGAGGTGCGCTTAGGCGGCAGCGGCGGCTCGTGTGGGTTAATGAGAATCGGATCGGGGACAAATGGAACGTCCAAAGGTGCAGTATATGGTTCCCGCGATGTTGTCGACCTCGATTGTGTATCAAATTGGGCTTGCTGTTCTTGCAAGTGCTGTAGCTGCTGCTGCTGTTGCAGTTCTTGCTGGTGCTGGTAGTCGCTCTGGACTTGAGTCCCGTAATGAGCTTGGTCTCGAGTATGCTCGTATGCAGGTTCCTGGTATGGTATCTGGATAGCAGCTGACTCCAGAACTGAGATGTCAATGGGATCCGGAGAAACCTGGCGCTGGTTTCGACGGGAACCAGACGTGGCAAGGTCGTTGTCGATGGCCCCAGACATCCTGCGTTCCCGAAAGCTCTTGTTCCGCTGTGCGGTGCCTTTCATGCTGTCTGGGAGCTCCATCACACCGTGGACAGAAGGTCTGCGCTTGTGTGAGCCAATGACTTCGGCAGATATAGTGTTCTGTGTAACCGGAGGTGTAGATCGGGTAGCTTCGGCCGGAGGCTGCGCCAGGGGGCTCTTATGCAGAGGCTGTGTTGTCTGTGTCGGAGTCGTAGTCGTAGTCACCGACTGCTGGGGAGCAGAGTTTTCGGCATATCTCCGGGGAGTTCCCTGCGGTGTTGTCGAGACGATAGACGAGAGTCCGCCAATGTTAACAGCACGAGAGCTATTAGGGTTTGGAGGCGGAGCTGGGCTCTGTGTCGGTGTTGGCGTACTCTGCTCCAAGTAAATCTTGTCGATCTCGAGATTAGAGCGCTCTCGGGCACGGCGTTCGGCAGCCTCCATTCGGGCACGCTTCTCTTCTTTCGTCATGCTGTCGAGCGTCAGCTCAAGCTTCTGGAGGGGGGATCGGTTACTAGCAAACTTTCTACGGCTACGGGGAACGGCAGCACTTGCGTGTCGACGGCTATCCGGCGTCTGTGACGGCGAGGTTATGGTCACATGGCGGGTGTTTCCAGACGGCACTTCCTGAGTGGAAACCATGGAGCGAGGAGACTGTGTCGCCATCGTATTGTACTCATGGACGGAAGCAGCGCTTTCCAGGCGAGGCGTATGGATATCCCGGGGATATGGCTCTTCAGGCGGCAACGTAGAGTATACTTCAGAAGAAGCAGGCATAGGTGAGTGAGCCGGCGGCATAGGCGAATGTGCCAGCATTGGAGAATGAGCTTCGAGTAGCGGCATAGGGGAGTGAAGAGTTCGTGCCTCGTACACTACAGGCGAAGTTGGGATAGAAGCCGGCATTGGAATGTGGGCCGGAATTGGCGAATGCACCGAGGCCGGCACGGGAGATTTCTGATCCGGATAGTCTCTGGATGAAGCCAGGAAGCTACCATTGCCATGAGATGCAGAAACGGCGTGTATGCGGTCATAAGCCAATGCGTGCTCTGGAGTGTGTTCTCGCAGACGGTCTCTCGTACGAGTCCGTGTAGTTGTGATAGGCGTCGGAGACGACAGTTGCGCATAGTCAGACCCGGAGCCAGTTCGCGGCTTGAACGACGACGCCGTCGGGATCAACGGAGAGAGATCGCCGCTAGTGTGGCTTTGTGCCTCTTTGGCCCGCTGACCTCGGCGCTTACGCTGCCTCTCAGCAGCTTCGGCATCCTGGGCGTCAATGGCATCGGGTGTCTTCGGCCTCTCGTCATGCCGCTGTTGCTGTTTATGTTGCTTCTGTTGTTTTTGCTGCATGGATGGTGGCCGTGGCGCCAGTGGCTGCTGTTGAAAGGTTGTTGATGTAGGGGACTGGTGATCGCCATATGACACCTCGGTGCCCAATTCAGAGCCCTGTGACAAACCCGAATAGCGCTGGCTGCTGTAGTTTGCAGGCCGTTTTTGCGACGGCTGATCATGAGACTGGTCGCGGATCTGGTTCGCAGCAGTTGCTACAGAGTTGCTGTAAGGATAGTACGAGTCGTTGATCATCTCGCTCTGCTGTTTCTGCTTGGGTGGAAGGTCTCCCCAGTAAGGGTCAGTTGACGAGCTCATGGTTTATAGACGCCGACCCGATGAATTCTCTCCAGAAGATCTCCAGCACTAGAATCAGCGGGATTTGAAGCTCTGTCGAGGCGGTTTTATTTTTTGAAGGGGGGTAGTAAGCTTGGACAATCTTAAGTCTAGGGGAGGGAAAAAAAAAAAGAGCTTGAGAAAACAATAGGCTTTGTTTGGTATTAGCAGGCAAAAAAAAAATGCAGGGAAGATAGGTGAAAGAAACACGGTCGAAAGCATCACACGTTGAACCAAAGAAGAGAAAATTATATGTTTTTTTTATAACTCGCGAGATCCGCAGCCAAAGCGACAATTGTGAGAAAAACTTCACCCGTGAAAATAAAAGAAGAATCAAATTCAAGACAACAGGAATATACCAGAAAGAAATGGCTAGGAATGCGCGACGAGGCTGGAATCACCAGATGAAGAAGGATCACAGCTTCATGTCGCCTGGCTGGAAGTAATTGCTGTCCTCGTACAAAGTTCACATGTATTGCTTATTACATATGCATGTGTGAAGGCGTTTAGCGGCAATTACTTCTACTAGTGCCACCAACTACGGAGGTTGGGCCACCAGCTTTTTTCCCAAAACTACCATATCAAACTAATCAAGCCCAGCAGAAATTACTTCTACAGTGGATGCCATCACCCTTGACCCTATTATCGCAGTGTAAGTTGCCCGCTAAACTCGCCAGGCAGATACGGCAATTATCTAAGATAGAAGGGCAGATCCCTGCTCCATGCCCTATCTGTTTGGTTTGTTCCTTCCCCATTGAGCTCTGTACCTACCCTCCCTGTTCCTTCCTTCAAGATATTTACAGATACACAGTAATGTCTATAAATTTGTATAACTACATATATGTCTCTATGTATATATGTACGTAGATTGCCTAGGCACCCATACGGCGCTGCAGCCTTGATATCGAAGCCTCTGTTCCATGATATGAGGCTTCCTACAACCATGTTCCTTTCTTTCTTTCTTTCTGATTTTAGCCGATATGATTCTCTTTCGGGTTTTTAGACCCGTAGCGATGGGATTTCAGCACACATGTGAAGCCACCGCTTCGGCTGGTTGGCTGCAGATATCCTGAAAATCCTGAAAGGGCCTATTAGATAGGTCTACAGGGAGAAGGACCTGCAGATGAACTTCAGGGCGGTATCTGTAATATGTATGCACAGATAAAGGCCCGTACTAGAGGGCATGCAAAATTATCCAGAATCAGGAAGGGCTATACCAGTCAGCAAAAACAGGAGGTTGAACATGAACAAGATCAGCCAGGGTCTGGCTGGTCTCAGTGCCATCTCATCTATCGTTGGCAACGGGCCTAGGGTTAGTACGCCACAGGACAGATAAGTCAACCACGCAGAGCATCGATCACAGCAGCGTCTTATAGCCACGAGCTACCAACAAGCTTTGTTCCTGCTCTAAAGCTTTTAGAAGATGATGGCTTGAGCGGGCTCGTCACTGTTGTAACAACAAACATCGTTACCATTTTACAGGACCTACATATCTTCTAAGTCTTCGGCTCTGCTTCTCCATGTATGCAGACGAGGCGGCTCCCTATCTGCACGATAATCAATAAACGAGGCCTTGGCCACAGTGTCCTTTATAGCATAGTATCGGGCTATCGGAGCACGATCCAGGCCATCAGTCTAGACTCTGTTGGCCTTATGGCCCAACGTAGCCCAAACAACTATCAAATCCTCAAACTAGCCGCATCAATTAAGGCCACTTTAAGTATGAGGCGAAATTCCTCTAATAAGAAGCGAACTGTCATGTCGTGTCAGTGTCATATAAGCTGGGTTAGGAGAAGATGGCTAAGACATAGGCAAGACCTGTCTTTCTTTGCACCTTCAAACTGACATCTAATATAGCAAATCAAAAAGAGGTCCAAATTAACTAACTAGAGTTGCATGATAGGGCATTCTCCCTCTATAAAATGTCGCATGAACAGTATTATATTGTTTTGTTCCACGTTATCTACATACGATGCATATATATATACTACTGGGCGCTACTAGCACATTCTTGATTGCTAAGTATGATATGGCGTACTGAAATACTATGTAGATTCACCAATGCGTGGCGTCGTTCCATGTATTTCCTTAGCGAAGCCATGCACGAAATCATGTGAAGATAAATTACATATCTCAATGGTGTTTTAGTAGTCTCAAAACATATATACCTTTAAGAGTGTACTAATCTAAGTATACGTTTGCAGTTACGGCTAGCACAATATGAAATCGAACATCTTTGATTACAACTATTATTCCTATTTTTATGATGTTGTACAGAAACAGTATATATCCCCGTATCATACTACATATAAAGACAGGGCTTTTCAATTAATATAACTAACAATTACAAGCAACCTTCACAAAGTTGGCATTAGATAGTTAGGTAATTTTGTAGTCTTATTTTGATCTTGACATGCGTTCTTAGTTAACAACAGGTAGGGTTAACAACCTTATATACATTGAGTCCCAAATCAGGTATAATGCAGTTCTCATTCAGGATTATAGTGAGTATGAGATCCTATTGAAGGGATATTTGAGTTTGAACTCTTAGATCATTTTTTTTAATCAAGGAAAGGGTTTGAATAAGCAGGTTCTTGATGATATGTAGAATCAAAGAAATGGTGGCCACCCACCATAATGGGACGCTCAAACAAGATTATCTGCACGTTTCACCAGCAGACCCGACCCGGCTTTTGTTGCTGGCTTTTGTTTGTGGTATACGATACGATGATGCCTTGACAACCGCATATGCAACTAATAGCGGCACGTAGAAATATTGGCCCTACGATACTAATAGGCTAAAAAAAGATACATGTACGGACAGCGCCACATTCAATGAATCAAGTTGAACTTGAGTTTCAAGAACACGAGAAAGCAGACGGTCACTTCTTTAGCTGCTGAGCTGGAGATTTAATGATGCTGCTGTACCTGCGTTCCATGCAAGGGTGGCCAGTGTTTCACATATATTGTGACAGTTGAGACGTTGAGGCGTGGCGTTGTCTGTTTTTAGTGGGCACACGCCTCAAAGATCGCTATTGATGCACTGAAAAATATCACTAAAACGCGAGAGCGCCACAGCCAGCTAGTGAAATATAGTGAGGATCTGGTTAGAGAATGCTTATGGGGGCCTGTGCGTCTAGTTCAACGGTGCTCAACTCTAGTTGGTGATCAACATAGGCTAAACATATACATTAGGACCAACTTTTGATAGCATCAAGGCCCACCATAGAGCCCATAGACAGGCGGTGGAGCTGTATTATCAATAGTGTGCCAATAAGTGATCCAATAGGCACCAAAGATGGTTCTTCCTTAAGATTTGGATAGTGCATGGACAGGATCGAAAGATATGAGAAGATAGTAGTACCAATGTAGAGAAGGGAGAAGAGAAGAGAGAAAGAAAGAGAGATACGGCCACGCTAATAGCTAAGAAGTGAAGTCAAGCAACGAAAATTTGGGAAGCATCGCCTAAAGTAGCAACTTGCCGTTATTACTTGTGCTTGGTTTTTTGAAACCTGCCTTGACTTTGAATTGAATTGACTTGATGTCAATGCTTTTCTTGAGTTTCCCTTTTTCAGTTATGCTGGTTCTTCTCTTTCTTCTTCATCACAACAGTTACATATCATAATTCTTTGTTGTGCACTACCCAAATATATCATTTAAAACTACAACTTGAATCGCTTATCACATTTAAACTAGTCGCATTGCATCTTGCATCTTGCATCTTGCATCTTGCATTCATTTGGTTGCGGTCAAAGCCTCCTTTATTGACCCAGATTGTTTCTATATTACAGCGTCATCAGGGCCTGTTATTATCTGCTACCCTCTTGCAATTTGCTTTTGAATAAGCCGCTGTTTGGTTTTAAACGTCCTTGTTATTCTGTCGCTAGCAGGTTAGACCAGGTGGTAAGTCTTATTGCCACTCCATCCTTTCAACGACATCTCTGCCACCTACGCCCTGAACACAGACAACAACATCCAACAACCATCAATGCTTCGGTTCTTATTCTAATATTCCGATAGTCTGTCTCATAGTTCGAATTCGACATTCCCTATTGCGACTGCTTTCGTTTGAGAAATCGACCTCCCTCGTTGACTGCTTTCCCTCCCTGTATTTGCATCGTTTGCTTTTCCTGTCACCGGATCTTACTGTGTGTCTGCGCAGCTTGTTCTTTTTTTCTCTCATTGTTTGCCTTCGCACAATTATTCGAGGCGTTCCTTAGCCTTCTTACACGACTGACTCTACGCCATCGCCGAATATAATCCCTCGCCGATCAATCTGTATACATATACGTTTCATACTCTACTAGACAACTTCGAAGCTCTAGCTTCGCGTCTCTGTTCTCGTTATGAGGTCTTCAACTTTAGCCGGCCTCGTCGTAGGTCTGGCACCTGCCGTCACCGCCTCCTCAACTAACGTCCCGAACATCGACGTCGAAGCGTTAGACCACTATGTCTTGAATTTGCGATCAGAGGCAAACCCCCTCGATGTTGCTGCTCGCTTGGGTCTGCGGTACGATGGCCAGCTGGGCGCACTCGACAATCTGCATGTTTTCACCGGTGAAAAGACCGAAAGAGACATTGCCTCCGACGCCGTTGCTATGAACAAGCGCCGTCAAAGATCGCTTGGCGAGGCCGACGTGCTAGATAGCGTGCGCTTTGTTCAAAAGCAAAAGCTCAAGCCTATGATGCAAAAACGCAGTATTCCCCCGCGCCCAGAAGACGATCGACCTCGGCCCCGTGACTTTGGCCTCAGAGACGACAAGCTCGTAGCACAGCGAACCGATGTCATGAAGACCCTCGGCATCAAGGATCCAATCTTCAAGGACCAATGGCATCTGTTCAACACCGAACAGCCCGGGCACGACATCAACGTCACCGGTCTTTGGCTGGAGGGTATCACCGGCAAGGGATCTATCGTTGCCATGGTCGACGATGGACTTGACATGCACACTGATGATCTGAAGGACAATTACTACGCCGAGGGCTCGTGGGACTTCAACGACAAGGGCCCCGAGCCAAGCCCCAAGTTGTCCGATGACCATCACGGCACCCGCTGTGCTGGTGAGATCGCTGCTGGCCGCAACAACGCCTGCGGTCTCGGCGTAGCGTACGAATCGCGCATATCGGGTCTCCGTATTCTTAGCAAGTTCATCACCGATGCTGATGAGGCAGTAGCCATGACTTATGACTTCCAAAACAACCAGATCTACTCGTGCTCCTGGGGTCCACCAGATGATGGCAGAGCCATGGAGGCACCTGGCGTTCTTATTCGCCAGGCCATGCTCAAGGGTGTCCAAGATGGCCGTGATGGCAAGGGCTCTATATACGTCTTTGCTAGTGGTAACGGTGCCGCTAGTGACGACAACTGTAACTTTGATGGATATACGAACTCTATCTACAGTATCACCGTGGGTGCCGTCGACCGCCATGGTGACCACCCGTACTATTCTGAGAAGTGCTCAGCAAACATGGTGGTGACCTATTCCAGTGGCGGCAATGATGCCATTGTAAGTAGCACGATATAAAAACACGATATCATTTGGCAGCACTAGGCTAACATAGAGATCATAGCACACTACTGATATCGGAAATACCTGTTACGACAAGCACGGTGGTACTTCGGCTGCTGCGCCCATGGCTGCTGGCATTTTTGCGCTTGTTCTACAGGTCCGCCCCGACTTGACATGGAGAGATTTACAGTATCTTGCCATGCAAACTGCCGTTCAAATTCACGCCGAAGATGAGAATGATTGGAAGCTCACATCCATCGGTCGCCCATACAGTCACACCTATGGCTACGGAAAGTTGGATTCATACGGCATTGTTAAAGCTGCTGAGAATTGGCAGCTTGTGAAACCACAATCCTGGTTCTTTTCCCCATGGCAACACGTCAACAAGGAAATCCCTCAGGGCGAAGAAGGTCTGGTTAGCGAGTATGAGATTACCCAGCAGATGCTCAAGGACGCAAACTTGGAGCGGGTAGAGCATGTCACCGTCACCATGAATGTCAAGCACGACCGCAGAGGTGATCTGAATGCTGATCTTATCAGCCCTAGCGGATATATCAGCCACATCTCTACCCCTCGCCGACTGGATAGCTCTGCTGCTGGCTACAATGATTGGACGTTCATGAGTGTGGCTCATTGGGGTGAAAGCGGTGTTGGCAAATGGAAAATCATTCTCAAGGATACTAAGGTCAATGACCACAATGGCACTTGGATCGATTGGCACTTGAAGCTATGGGGTGAGTCTATCGATGCTGGTAAGGCTACCAAGCTCCCCATGCCTACAGACGAAGACGATGCGGATCACGATAAGATCGAGACGGAGACTGCCGCCGTCTCGACTACCACTCTTCCTGCGGCGGACTCTACAACTCCGGCCACTGCCACTGCTATTCCTACTGATCACCCTGATCGCCCGACTAAGCCAACTGACACTGAAAAGCCTACTGTGGCCACGACCTCTGCTGCTGCTGCTACATCAGCCACCGAGGGCTCATCGTGGGTCGACTGGCTACCATCGTTCGGCAGCAGTGCGCGGGTATGGATTATCGGATCTAGTGCCCTCATTGCGTCGTTCTGCATTGGCTTGGGTATCTACCTATTCATGGCCCGCCGCAAGCGCTTGGTAAACGACAGCCGCAGTGCGTATGAATTCGAGCCTCTACAGACCGCCGAGAACGGCAACGGCGTCGAAAAGGGCACAGGTGGAAACGGTCGCACAAGAGGCGGTGAGCTATACGACGCCTTTGCGGGTGGTAGTGATGAGGATGAGGACGATGACTTTGCCGATGTTTACAGAGATCAGCCGCGTTCTTCAGCTGCGGGATCAGTAGGCACTGGTATTGGGGCTAGTTCAAGTGGATCTGGTGGTGCTGGTCGTAGATTAACTGACGAGCCACTTCACACTATCGGTGATGAATCTGACGAGGAAGACGAAGACCAGGCTAGCGGACGGGCAAGTAATTCCGATCAAGAGAATCTTCTCGGACGTCGTGCTTAAGGGATAAAGAAACAAACTTACGTATTTTCATTGTCTTTTGTTATGTATATATAAACATCTTCATTCTCAATTTCCTTTTGTTTCTTTAAAAACGGAACTCCGTAGAATGGCACCTCTTTTTTCTATCCTTCTTTCTGTATAGTTACTCCTGGTTTGGTTGTTCTCTAATAGATTATGAACCGAAAGAAAACATGAATAATATACGTTTTTCTACGATATCAAAGTGTTGCCTGATAAAGACGGAAAACATCGGCTGATTACATGCTATATCTTAGGCCAGATAAAGCCGTGCCCGTCTGTCACATCATCAACTGCACATAAAGGTATAGTCATACATATCGGTGAATCGTTATGCTCATAGATATAAGAAACAATGAATAGATTTCTACACTTTCAACCCTTGAAACAACCGGACCCTTCCCAGGCTGTGTGTATGTGATGTCGACCGATACTCACGATAAGTGCCTTATTATAGAACCAGTATCTCTACCTGATCTTAGATGAAAACTGACAAATAGATCATAAAAAGACGTTGAGCTACATAAAGCCGTAAGCAATGATAAGGATACGGATAGTCACGATTCCCCGTTTCGTCTATCTCGCCTTGCTATAGAATCATTTCTATGTGTCTTCGGATAGTCAAAAATAAAGAAGCAATATTTGTTATCATTTACTATTGCGCTAGCTAATTGTACTTTGATATCGATATATTACGCACCAATCAATTCGAATATATGATAATTGAGCTTTCCCTTCTTTGTTTTTACCCAAGCTCCGGTAGCTTTATTACATTAATGAAATCACACAAACACACTTACACACACACATATATATATATATATATATAATTAATCTTTACACCACTACCATCACAATGGCGGACCATCATGTTAAACCTACCGATCGGTTCACTTCATCATCATCGAACTCTGCAATTCTCCAAGAACCTGACAATACCTATCGTTTCATGGCTGCACAAAATACTTTGGCACAGTACAACATCAATGTTGTAGACGATATAGTGCAGATTGGTGCTCAATTCAAGTCTAAGCACGTTAGCACGCAGGTGAGCCATCGTTTTTCCTTTCTGAATGTTTTCTTTCTTCCTTCTTTACGCCACCTATCTGGGATATCTATATAGAAAACCAGGAAGGAAACACATCTCTAGGTATTGCTTCTTTCTTGACCTTTAAGGTTTTAAACCAGATTTATGACCGAGATGTCTATTGTAATGGCAAGGTAATGAAATGACTTATGCATACGGAACTTATACACTAGAACTGATAAGCCGGATATACAGTGAGTTGTATAGATCATAGATACATCAAGAATGATAGGCAATATGTAGTTTGGAGTCATTGCATGGGGTTAGGAAATAAGGCTTTGGATTGTGAGGTAGAGATAAGACGATTCATGTATTCAATACACGACATAGATCAAGTTTTTGATACAAAAACATTATGTATACTGTAAAACCTCATGCTAAAGAGTTCCTTTCAAGTAGTGATAAGAATACATCTCTTTCAACCATATTCTGACGGCAGCCGTATGTCAACTAGGTCTATATTGTGGGCGAAACTATACATGTAAGTCAATCTCTCTCAATAAATGGTATTGGATGAATTTTCGTAATTTGTTTTTGTGATCCTGTGACCACAAGTAGCCCAGCTCTATCATACTCCAGCCGCTAGCCCGCTGTTATTGTTATTGCCTTGTGCGTTCTCTTGCTCAGCAATGTAATTCTCCCAGGAATTGATCATGTTGTCGTAGTATGTGAGATTAGCGTCACATAGTCCTAGCAGTTGACCGCGGAACTCGACTCTCTTGATATGATCGAATTCCTTGACTTCACGCATAGCCTCGTCGTCGAATTGTTGCATTGTCGTCTTGGAGCTTTGAACCTCTGTGTTGAGTGTATCCACGCGCATTTCTAGTTTGCGTTGCCGTTCACGTCGTGCCTGGTCGTGGTCGACTCCGCGAGCATCTTCGATCCGTGACCGGATAACGCCAGTAATGCTGAGTCCGTAGGATGATGAGCCGCCGTTGGACATGGCATCGCGTTCCGCAACGCTTTTGGCCAGGTACTCGGTGAGTTGTTCGTAGTCTAATTGCTTCTGCTCGCGTGTCTTGAGAAGAGTCTTAAGTGCGCCACAGTAAGCCTCCATATCACGCACACTACCAAGATAATCGACATCGGTGTGCTCACGCATATCGTGCAAGTCTTTTGCGGTATCCTCAATGGCCCGTGCAAATGATCGCACTTCTGTCTCGATTCTAGGCTCCATGATGATCAACTTGCAGAATTGCTCCGCCAGCTCCCGCTGATCAGTCTCCAAGTCTGTCAATCGTCGTACTACACGCACCAGGATCTTTTCAATACTTGCTAGATTTTCATCGAGCTTGTCGGCCTTTTCGCGCACTTCGATAAACCGCTCGTCGGGCTTGTGAACCTTGGTAAAAGCGTTGATTACACTGTCGGCAAAGGCATCAAAGACTCCACCGGGACCGCTAATGCTTCCGCTGTCACTACTCATGGAGCTCCGTTGGTTACGCGATCTCATAGTGGCGTTCCAATCGGGACTCTCGAGGAAGGTGTGAAGGATCTTGGCACGTCTTAGATACGGATGCATGGATATGCGTGTGAGAAAGCGCTCAAGGCTCTTCGCACGTCGGCTAGTGAACTCGGTACCAAATCTGTCGCCTCTCACATACTCCATGCGTTGCTTGTCGGGTATCGGAGGTACTGCGCACACTACATACTCTTTCACAAGAGCCTTGTAGAGATACACAAAATCTGTGAAGCGGCGGCGCACCGTAGACGTAGGGCTCTGGAAGGTAGGGAAATCACTCTGCCGTTTAGTATAGGGTTAGTATATGCTATTCATCATAACTGTCACAGAAGTAGGGTTCATGATAGTTGTACCTTAGTTGTAATCAGATAAGAAACAAATGCGTCTTTGGTGCCATCTTGCTCTTTGACAGGTTGTGTCACTGAACATTCTAGCTTGTCGCCGAGAGCTGTGCCAACGTCGATTTCCGCGCCGGTATGGATATGCTGTGGTATTTGCGTAGAGCTGGAGCTGGCAATTACCGAGTCGTCATAGTTGTAAGACGAGCTGGATGACGATGGCCTGGCATTTTGACTTGTGAAGTTGTTGCTCTCGTCATGCCACGTGACGTTATCGAAGCCGTTGTCCATGATTAGCTGCTGAAGAGACAAGTCTGGAAAACAGATGTCTCGTTATAGTGTATTTAAATGGTCAGTTGAAATGAGGAGAAGCCGGATGCCGCCAGGAAATGAAATATAAATATACTGATAAAGATAAAGAAGAAAATAGGGCTTTGATAAGCGAAGGATATGACGATCAAGCAAAAGTGCTGATAGTTCGCCAGCTGGTTATCAGGAAAAGATCACTAGGCGTAGGTATTGTATCGAATGACGCCGAATCTATCGAGATGCGCAAAATCGAGTAAGAGAGATGGAGGTAGAAAAGGAAAAAATAAAAATATGTTTTGCAAGGCTATCAAAAAACTGGCGATTCAATTGAAGTTTACGTCTTTCTCTATATATTCTAGATGTAGTAGTTGCGAGCTAGTCGGTGTTTCTGAAATAGAAGGAGGGGAGGAGGGAAGAAAAAAGCCGTGGTCGCCGCAGTAGCTACTCTCGCTATTTCGTGGTGTATCTCTTGCAATTTACCAGTAGTTGATGCTGAGGAGGCGGCGGTAGTTGCTTTAGTGGGGTCTTCACTGTTTGTAAGTATAGATGTTACTATTGTACAAGTTGTATAACTTCCTCGCCGCAAACAATAAACAAGGGGGGGGGAATCCAGACAAAGGCAGATTGAAGGGAGAGAAAACCTGAAAGCATCAACAATATAACTTAACTATTCCGGAAAAGTATAGGATCTTTCTACCACTGTAAATTATAAAGCTTATCAGGAACGCCTGGCGCTGAGTTTCGCAACCGGTAGTTAATCTCAAGTTCGATGACGCTCTTTGAACTGTTAGTAATTGCCCTCAAACTCTCCGCAGTCCCCCAACCTCGAGCTTGCTTCCCTGTTCGGGTGGGGCTGGATAACCAGTTTTGAGAAAGCTATGGCCAGCTGCCTTGCCAGCTGTCAGCAGCTTAAGGCAGCCGAATAAATCCTATGGGTTAGACATGTGACGAATCACGTAAGCATGCACAAAAGTGATTTTAACTCTTTAGTGAAAATGTGAGTCATTGGTAGATTACGTGCATAACGGGACGAATTCAAAGGAATCGGTTCTTGTGGTATATAAAGTCTATTCAGTTGTGCTAAAGAGTATCGAGTCTTCTCATTCGGGTAAGAGGAGTGATGACTTTCCCATATGACCGACCAACAATATGAATAAATGAAAAGCAGAGGTGACTAAGCAAGAGTTGAGTTTGATTTGAACCAAATGCAGATAGGAAATAGAAAAGGAAAGGGAAAGAAAAGAGTGAAAACCTGGGCATGAAAGAGAAGTAAAAGTTGGTAAAAAATCTCAAATTTCCATAACCGCTGTCCTGGCCTTAATGATAAAAGAAAAAAGAAAAAAGAAAAAAAAAAACTCTACACACGCGAAGAATAGAATCGAGATATAAAAAAAAAAGAATGGTAAAGAATGACTAGGAAAGTTTGAGAATTTTCTGAGTTTTTTTTCTTCCATTCTAATAGAGTAGAAAAGATGATTTGATGGTAAGAAAAGAGCGTCAAAAAGTCAGCGGAACGTCCCCTTAAGAAAATAGTAGAAAAAAATTCAAGAAGGAAATGAAAGAGAAAAGCAATGAGCATCGTCTGGTCCGATCAATGATGGTCTTGATGATGGGTTGTAATAGAGGATAAGAGATAGCAGATAAGAAAAGAGAAGAAAATGAAAGGGTGGCCGTCGGCATAGCTACGACAGGCTCTATCACTACTGACACTAGTATAGAAATATAAATACAGTACAGAAGTCAAGCCACCGGCGCTGAGTAAGATATAATGCTTAAAGAGAACAAGGAAAGTGGAATCAGAGATAAAAGCAAATATAGGGATGAAGAGATTCAATTATGAAGTCAGCTTCACCATTGGCTCAAGAGTGAGCGCCCAATAGTTGGATGTTGTGGGTGAAACCAGACTCCATTATACAAGATGCACGAGATATTAGTTTACTCGAAAAACAAAGAGACTCCCTGAGAAAAGAATCTCGATATCATCTTCGTCCCTATAGCGAGAGGGGCATCGTAACGTCTAAATGCAAGATATAGAAAAGAAAAAAGACTAGCGCCCAATCAAAAAAAAAGAAAAGACAAAATATCAAAAACAATCGTGTATCGATGGCATTCGTTTACTCATGCTTCTTAGCTTCGACGGAGGAAGCAGTCTTCAAGCTCTCAGCCTCGGCGGCAGCAACGGCATCGGCCTGCTTGGTGACAAGAGTTTCGGGCTGGGCAGCCAGGCGCTCCTCCTTCTCATCAATGTTAGCGTTGTCACGGGGAGCAGCCATACCGGTGGTCTCGTGAACCTCATCCTGCTTGGCTTCATCCTCAATCAGCTCCTGCTGCTCCTTGAGAACCTCCAGACGCTGCTTGTTGGTGGCGGCACCCTCGGCGTTGTGCACTTCGAGCTCAATAGCGTGGTATAGCTCCTCGGGAATGGACGACAGCACATTCATTAAAGCATCAACCTGGCTCGTCATCTCGCCAGAGTACATGTAGGCGTTGCTTAGAACCAACAGGGTAGAGGGAACGCCGTCCTTGAGACGAAGCTGTAGCCAAGTCTGTAGATCAGCACGCATGCGAGCAGGGGAAACACCGTAGGTACGAATACCGCGGCTGGCGCAGGCAGTCTGGACCTCACCGGGGGTCAAGTTGTCGATGCCCTCAAAGGAGATGGCATGATCATCACGCTTAATCTGGCGCATGCGGTGGCGAACCTGGTAGCGGAGCATACCATCGTTACCAAGAGTGCTCAGGTTCATGTAACGGCACATGCTAACGAGCTGAGGGCGAGAAAGGTTGTCTAGGGTCAAATCATCCTTGAACATCTGGCAGATGCGGATAACCTCGGAGTCCTCGGGCTTCTCACCGGTGGAGCGGAGCTTCATGAAGAAACGGCCGAACTCCTCCTTCTGTGAAGAGGTGATGGCCAGAGGAATACCGGTCTCTAGGAGAGTTGACTGGAGGAAGTTGCTGACATCTTTACGGGTGGCACGCAGAATAGCAGCCTTGGCCTCCTTGCTCTTAGCACCCTCGAAGGTGCTGGGAAGCATACCAGGGAACAGCTTCAAAGCGAAAGGCAGAAGCAGCTCAGCGAATGGGACGATGACGAAGACGGAGAAGGGTACTAGACGGGCAACATCCTGAACGGTCCGAGTAAGTTGGCGGTTCTCGCGGCGAGTCAGCTCATATCCAGCCATCATCTTGAGGGCTAGACGGGTGCTGATCTTGACCTCGGCAGCCAATAGCTTGCTACCATCCCAGTAGTGGTTGGCCTCGTGTTTGATCTTCTCCCAAAGAGTCATATTCTTCTCATGCTCTTCCTTCGCAGCAGCGATTTCGGATTCGGTTTTACCAGAGGTCGACAAGCTAGTGTTCTTCGTAGAGACATCCTTAGCCTCCTGTTCGATGATCACGGTCTCGGCAGCCTTCTCAACGCTGGGTTGCGAAGTCTTAGGGGATGCGGTGTCTTTCTTAGTGAAAGCAGTCTCGCGAGGCAGAGGCTTTCTAGCCACCTCGGAGTTGAAGCCGGGAGGAGGGCCAGGAGGCATACCAGCGCGGTGTGGCTCGGTCGAAATGTAGCGGGAGGTAGGCAGAAGAAAAGAGGTGGCAGGTGTGAATCTGGTGGCTATCTGAGCATTGCGGAGAAGGAGCGAGTTGGCGGCTGAGAATTGTGACCGGCTCAGAGAGCGGCCTACAGAGATAGTGATATACCAGATTAGTCCAAGTGCGAATGCGTTGAAGAATGTGTAGAGACAGTGTCTGAAGATGGACGGCATCCAACTTCCGAGTGGTTCTTACCGGCAATAGGGTTCGCCGCTCTGCGCGCAACAGCAGCGGAGGCGCTCATTGTGAAGTATGCGAGGGAATGGGAAAAACGAGAAAGAAGGAGATTAAAGATGGCAGAGTGTGCGGAAAAGCCAAGCCGCTACAAAATTCAGACAATCGAAGTAGTTTTGGTGTTGATAGTAGTAGTAGTAGTAGTAGTAGTAGTGGCTGTGGGTGTGGGTAGAAGGACGGCGAACTAGTTGGAATGGTACTAGAGGAAAAAGAATTGTAGTGGAAAGGTTGGAAAGTGCAGCAGTTCGAGTCAAGCAATAAGACAGCAACAATGTATGGAACGGCAGCGGCAGATGCAGATGATATAGTTTGGAGAATGGCCGATGTTTGGGGGAAGCTTAGTCAACGTGACGGATAGATTGTCGAAACGGTAGTTAGTTGGCAGTGGTCTCAAATAGTGATTGTTCGGATTGGGAGGGAAAGGGAAGAATGATGAAAGATAATAAAGCGAGGAATGACAAGAATGGTGAGATGGGTATGAAAGTTGAGTAGAGGATTTGCATATGCATAGGCGTTGAATACGTACTAAATGAACCTAGTAAGTGGTAATTGCATAACGTTATGCACACCAACAGCTGCCTTGATGGCGTTGTCGGCCTGGCTTATGAGCGCAGAAGCATAGCACGGTCCCAAAGCGGCTTAGTGGCCCCTAGAGCCACCAATCGATAGAAAGACTACGTTCTACGACTCTGCGTGCCTATCTGTCAAGCGCCCGGTGCGAGAAATGCAGGGGAAGCGATAGATCTAATCTTACCTCACAGCGCAGATTAGCCGCAGATTATAGGAATAAGATGCATGCCGGCCTAATAAACCAGAGAAATGGGGTGTGTCAGCGCTGGCAGCAGGTACACAGATTAAGCAGGTTACGTGTGTATAGATTTTGTATAACCCCTGTGTATAATTTCGCACGTAGCAGGTTATTATTTAATCACATTTTACACAAGAACTAGATCTTGTTTGAGCATGTTTTAAGTGGTTCGAGGCCGAAACAGGAAACCACTGCGGTTCCTAGGCAAGCGGGCAAAAGTCTCGTCACGCCTTCTGTTTTTGATCCGCTTTGCCCATTGATTGGGGCTGAGGAGGAGAAAGAAAGCAAAGAGCCAAAATAACCGAAACATTACATTTACGACTAGGCAACCCTTACTACTATCTAGGCTAGAGTAGCAACTATAACAACCAAGGGTCTACTAATAAAGAACGTTCTTGCATCTTCACTAGAACACGGCAATTCGATGGACCAAGTAAGACAACATATATCCAAGGGCACGTTTGAGCTGCTTCAAGCCAATCTATGAACTTTAAACTCAGAACTCTAGACCAATAAACTTCTAAAGACATGCATGGTTTCAACAGGACATCCATCAACAAGGCAAGGACCACATGACAGTGTCTCGGCCTAATCATCATTAACATGGGGTGTATTGATATTTGGATGTATAGCAAGCGAGTTCAAGTAAGCTCTCTGTTATCTACAGCGAAGCGTCCGTTTATATTATTTGTTCAGACAAAAAAACAAGCCGTCTTTACAGATACGTCAGCTGTTTGACTGCATGCGGTAACACCTATAGACCGTGTGTGACAGCACCACCAATTAGTTAAAGAAGATGAGAAGTAGTATACCGTCTAGACCATAGCAGAACTAGGGATTGTTGTATGAAGTCTTGAGATCGATTAGAAAGACCAAATCAGCCGCTCTTAGATTTAGATGCATCGATGCCAAATTGCAGCAGAAAAGATACTATGGGATTCGGTATGCATCCGGGGGTATCGGTGTGTTCAAACGTGGACCTATGTGGTTTGTACATTCACCGCACCATCTTTCTCGCCGTACCAAGAGCCGATAACAAACGGCTAGGCGATGTCTGCCCGTTACAGCATATACTTCACGACCACTCACGTACTAGTAGTCTATAGCCAATAAGTACGCTGATTGAAGGCGTTAGTGGCCATTCCGCTTGCTCTGCATGTACGTGCTGGCTCTGTACGTTGACGTGGTTGATTTCGAGGCCTAAAGTGGCATATTAGGCATCATTACGATTCGTGCTAGTTAAGAGGGACAAATATAAACTATTATTATAGATTTTATCTTTAGGAAGAGAGTCCTAGCTTCTGGGACAGCCTCGAATAGAAGAACAAGGCGCAGATACAGGCGCAATCAAGATAATTCGAAGGCCAGCCAACTAGACGCACGAGCCTTTCGAATCATAGGGAAAAGGCGTACTAATACTTTTGCCAGCCCCGAATCAGTCGCATTAAAGGAGAAAGAATATTAAAGCCTGCATACTTTTGGCCGAGCTAGAGTCCTCAATACGGTTACAAATACACGAGCTCAATTCTGTGTTAGGTCGCTATATTACTTATGTACATGCATATGTCCTACATTTCGCAACTATACATACAGATATGTACATTTATATGTATGTACAAGCCAACCGGAACAAGCCTACGCCTCATACGTGACTGCGGCAACCGAGGCGGTCTGTAGCGCTCTAAAGATGTTTATGGAGGTTATTAAAGAACGAGGGATGGATGAACAGAGTGCTGGCAGCTAACATGTCTATGATTGAGAAGCGGTAAACGCGAAGTTGATATATATTTAGGGTTTCAGGTGATAGGAGTAGAATGGTAAAGTGAAAGTACATAATTCTTCATAAGTTATGTAAGTCACAGTTTATGATCCTCTTGGGCTATTCATTCGTTTCTACATGTATATGTATATGTACATACATATTTATTTACTGGTGATTTTTCCCATTATGAGAAGAGATGAACGGATCAGGTCAGATGGACGAAGGGAAAATAGTCGTTCCCATCCACATGTGCTACCAGGCTCCCCGGAGCTTGTCGTTTACTTGGGCCTGCTATGGAGGGGCCACCCCAGAAACAAAAATAGCGAACAAGTCGATAAAGCAACATGTGGAATGAAGGACCCAAACCCAGCGAATCTCTTGCTACCAATCGCGCCCCGCTCGGGTAAAAGTTACAGCATACGAGAGCATCTAAGCTTCCTCTCCCTATCTTTCACTATGTTCTCTTTTGAACACATGTATAGAGGGTTATGCTTCGGGTATCTAGAAACATGTAGTAAGACCGAGCGTTTTGGTCTTTGGATGGCTTTGGATAATCAGACAATGCCCCTTCTCTTAGTATAACAGAAAGTCAAAGCATATACAAATAGTATACAGATATCACGGATTAATTAATTACATTCAAAAGACGGCTTTAATGGACAAGGCTTTACCACAGAATTAAGCCCGCGCAAGCATCTGACGACTCAGCATCGCTGGCTTCATAAGCAAGGTCATACATATAGTGCAGCACTTTACCAAGTATGTGGGTAGGCTCCTTTTTAGTGATTAGCTTCCTTTGACACAGAGACTAATAGATAGCGGCTCAACACATCAGATTTTGTTTCTTTTTTTGCTTCGGCCCCTTTAGTCATTGCGAACGAACATGTGATGTTGTCGATAATTCTATATGGCTGGGCCTCGCTTGAAGGCCTTAATATTGGAGTCTAGTTAAGCTTTTATAAGCCACCCGCCATAGCATGTGGGGCCTTGTATTCTTTGTTATTTTCAATTGGGGAACTGGTGGCTTCTAAGGCTCCATAGCTGTGGCTGAAATGATATGTATGGTATGTAGTAGTGGGGAACAAAAACGAGATCTGAAGGCATATGACTAATGATTCTCCTCACTCAACGGTTGAACTGAAAGACATGGCAGCAGGGAAAGACCATCCCATCAAAAAGAAGCAAAGGCAAGAGAACCAAGTGCGCTTCCCGTTGCCGTTTTGGAGCACGTTTCCAGGTCTTGTATTTTTCCAGCCAAACAGGTGCTATGCATGCTATCTCCAAATTCTCTAAAACATGGAGGGTGGGTTTCTCGCTCATTTTGGTGTGTTGCGATAGTAGTTATTGCTCTTACGACGCCAATGTCTCCTTCCATATTGCCGGAAAATAGAGAAAAATTAAATTATTTTTTTTTGACAGGAGAGACAAGGAGAGAGTCCGGATGTCCAGACAACGTTAGATAACGCAGGTCTCTCCCATTTATTCTGGTGTATTCAATTTGGTGAGCCATCGGGTGATGAGAAGGAAGGATGGTTAAAATCGCAACTGGTCTTTTTTTTTTTGCTTTCCTTCTCTTGTAGATTTCCAAGCCTTCTCTCGCACTTCCATATCAGCTTCGTTCCCTCCCGTAAACACAACTAATTACTCAAGATTTGGTAGTCATCTGTTTACATTAATTTTCAATCGGCCTTCTCCGTTAATCCCCGTAATTCTTTTTTTTTCCTGTTATCTTTTTTTTTTCTTACTTACGGGCGTGCGTTTCCCCACTAACGTTAAAACTACTAACAACTACCCACGATTTGCCGACATCGCTGTGCTCTCGAAGTCAAGCGAAGCTTGCCTTGCCTGACTCCCGCCGGCCCATTATCGAGTTCGTCCCTTGTCTAAAGGGTTGAGGCGATTCTCCCGCCGGCTTGCTGTAAATTCGATTGCTATCGTGGCCTGAGGGGACAAGCCTAAAAAAACCTACACAAGAGTGATAAGAAAGCGTCGTGATCTATAAGTAAAACTAAATCATTCCTAAAGATCTGTGTCAATCGTGAAGAGTAAGGGGCTCGCCAGAATCAGAACGAATAAAGTCATTGCTGTACTTGGGAAACAAGCTGGTTTTGCTAGAAGTAGACTATATCTATCTCTATCATTCAGTAATATATAGTCGTCTCCTCCGTTGACTTCAATATCGTGAGCAGAAGAACTGAATTCACCAGCGCTCGTTCAATCTCATCACCCCGCTTTGTCGCCCGGGCTCTAGCCTTTTATCGTTTGTCATTTTTTTCATTTTTTTTTAACTCTCTTCAGCTATCATCGCATATAAAACCCCCTCTAGAGCTCAAGCCCTAGAATGCAACTCCGTAGAGCTGCTCGCGTCATCCTCGTTGGTGCGCCCGGAGTGGGCAAGGGAACACAAAGCGAGCGTCTCCTGCAGCGCTTTCCGCAGTTACAGGCCATCAGCTCAGGCGATCTGCTGCGCGGTAATGTCAAGCGGCGGACGCCTCTCGGTAAGCCCTCCCCCATATCATTCCTTTATACGTTATCTCACTTTATACTGACATGCTTCTAAAGGCATCAAGGTTGAACATACCATGAAGACTGGCGGTCTCGTGAGCGACCAGCTGATCCTCCGAGTCATCGGTAATGAGTTCTACCAGCGTGGCTGGATCTCTATCCCCGGTGGCCGGGAGGGTATGACCCTCGCTAGTAGCGGTGAAGCCACTGCTGAAGCTGTGCAAGACTCACCCATTGAAGCAGCCATACCTAACAGCTTCATTGGCACCCCGTCCATTCTGGAATCTGTCCCTCCTCCAGTCTTCAGCGACGATCCCGCTTGCTCCTTCCTACTCGACGGCTTCCCCCGCACCCAGACGCAAGCCGCCACGCTCGACCGTGTCGTACCTATCAATATGGTCATCTCCCTCAAAACTCCCTTCGACGTGCTACTCAAACGCATCACTAGCCGTTGGGTCCACGCGCCCTCCGGCCGCGTTTACAACACCGAGTTTAACGCTCCGCGTATTGCTGGCTTAGACGACATTACCGGAGACCCCTTGACCCAACGTAGTGACGATACCGAGGAAGTCTACCGTGCTCGCTATGGAAAGTTCTTAGAGACGGCTGAGCCCTTGCTAGAGCACTATGCTAAGAAGGGTCTGCTTTGGGAGGTCGAAGGCATGAGCAGTAATGAGATCTCACCAAAGCTATTCTCCGAGTTTGAACGTGTGTATGCTCACTAGAAGAAAAGGTATCGGCATTATAGTGGGCTTGGGAATTGACTCCTAATTGTATTATCATGAAGTCAGGCGTGGGTTTTTGTCTCCCTTTTCTTTTCCACATGCTATTCTTTTATGTATATCTTTCTTATCTAGGGGACAGGCACTTAATCGGTGTCTCCATCTGTTATTTTATTTCTGCTTTTTCTTACATTCAAAATGTTAATAATTCCACAAAAATAATCCAAAAGTAAGGGATAGTTAGTTGTTACGTATATAAATCCAAGTCAATAATTACATAAATTAGTGTCACATAGGGTATGAAATCATCGCTTTAGTATTCGACTAAAACAACATGAAACTGAAGTAACGATGGACTGAATTTGTACATATTGTTCCAAGATTGAAGACTAGCTATGAATAATGATGCATTCTTTATGTCAATAGTCATAAAGTGCGTAACTATATGGTAAGTGATACTATAGTTACTATAAGAAAAAAAAATGAAATAACCGAGGTATTTTGTTCCTCATGTAGACTTTTTGTTTGAAATGCAAAGAGAAAATCAGAAAGAATCAATGTACCCAAAAAGAGAGAAGAAAAACAACAACGGGATTGAAATGTAAAAAAGGATAAGGAAAATATCAAAAAGAAACCAAAGAAAACAGATAATGATGATATAAAAATAAAAGGAAGAACAATAAACAAACTCTTCGCATTTCCATGCCCAAATAATATACTCCAGATAATGATACCTTCTTATCATCTTATCAACCCTCCACTGCACTTGCTAAAGACGTTCACTCCGTTACTATTCACAATTAATCGCCCCCTCCCTTTATGATGACCCCCTGCCCATCTAGTCATCCTCGTCATACCGTGGCGCCGGAGTGTCAGGCACACCACCGTACGCACCAGGCGTTGGCGCACCGTAGTATCCACCAGAAGCATAGCCCGTCGCCGCCGGTGTTGGGGCACCTGCACCAGGCGTGGGCGCCGAATCCGCACCCCAACTGTTCCAGCCTCCGGGTGTTGGTGCACTCAACGCGCCTGGAGTGGGAGCCGAGTAGCCAGGACTTGGTGCGTTCATAGCACCAGGCGTTGGTGCTCCTAATAGACCTGCACCCGGTGTTGGCGCATCGTATGGGTGCGATGAGCCGGAGGCACCTGGGGTGTAGCCCCAGTTGTCGCTGGGAGCTGCCGGTGTAGCAGCTGACGCACCGTAGGCGGGAGTCTTCGAGCCACTATTCCAGCTGTCACTACCGTACGCCGGCGTGCGGCCGCCAGAACCGTAGGAGTCGTGTACTGGGGTCTTGCCGCCAGAGTTGGCCCATGCCGGAGTCCGGGAACCAGAGCCGTAAGCAGTACGGCTGCCGTCGTAGGGGTTGACAGTGCGAGAACCGTCAGCCCATGCAGGAGTGCGTGACCCAGAATTGTCTTGTTTCCAGGCAGGAGTACGACCTCCGCCAGCAGCAGGAGCTAAAGTAGAGATGGGATGTTAGTATTGTTTTGCGAGGATACTTTGAAAGAAAGGAATGTGTTTGCTTACTTCTGGATCCCCAAGCTGGTGTACGATCTGCGTTGTGAGATGGCGTACGTCCACTTCCAGCCTGCCAGCTAGGCACTCTGCTACTAGAACCATTGCTGGATCCGTTGGATGGCCGAGGACCGCCCTTGCCGTAAGGGTCAACGGGCTCACCAGTGACCTTATCACGGTAGCTGAGGTGTTCTTTTGGCACTGATACAATTTTGTTACGGGCGTGCAATTCAACACGAGCGGTCGCATCAGTAGCATCCTTGACGATACCTAATAGACCCTTGTAGATACCACGTCTGATAACGACAGTCTGTCCAATGGCACGATCACGACCCATAGGCTTGGGTGGCGGCGCCATACCCTTGGGGCCGTTACGCTTCAAGGCAGGGTTCATGGCACTAAGATCGGGACCGCTGTTAGCAGCGACACGGCCACCCTTGGCAGCAACAGTGTTGACATTGGATGAGCGTAGCACAAAGATACCGCCGTTCTCCGTAGTCTCATGAGTCTGCAGGAATAGATATGAGCGGTAGATGTGCAAAATCGTACCGCGGCGTTGCAAGTTGCCGTACTCCCGAACAACATCACCCGTCTGTATTTCGGTTGAGTTACGATCGGCGGCAACTGTGTGACGACGAGGAGGAAGCTTGTTCGGGATTTGAGATGGGGCAATCTGGCGAACATCACCGTGTTGGTCTAGAACACCTAGAGACTCGCGGTCAATTTTGATAATGCAACCAACTGTGGTGAGATCCAGTTGAACCATATCATGAAGAGAGAACTGGCCAAGAGTTCCCTGACCACCAGAATCACTGGCTTCACGCAGATCACGGCTAAATACAGTGATCTCATTGTTGGCGTTGTCTGTTACGATGGTGACACGATCGTCTTCAATCTTGACGACCATACCAACCTCGTCTTGAAACCGACTACCTCCCACAATCTTGACGTGATCACCCATCTTGAACCGCTTACGAAGATTCTTAGTAGGAACATCAATGGTTTGGCCTGTAAGATCTCCCTCGGTGACATTAAGCGTGACAATGTCGCCCTGGACACCAGTCGTACGACCAACGACACCCTTCTGCTCACCGTTGTGCACCTCGACGATATCTCCGGGCAGGTAAGTAACAGTGGCATTGCTGTTTTTCAAGCTAGCAGCAAGAGCCTTCAGATCCAGACTTTCTGTACCGTCTTCCGCACCTGAAGCGAACTTAGTTACTTCTTCTAGCTTGGGGTTGACATCGTCCACGATGAGCTGCTGAATCTTGATATCCTTGACTTGAAATCCATTCTCGAATTCATCGCCGTTATATGTCCATGTGTTGGTTGAAGGGTTGCCGACAACATTGCGTGGTTGGCGCTTCCGGGCCTCTTGTTCGCTGAAAAGGCGCTGAGGGGGGCGGACGGGTGGACCGGTTGGACGCTTGCGCTTGCCATCTGCTGAGAGACTCTCATCACGAACACCGTAATCCAGACGGGGGATGAAGCGTACACGAGCTTCCAGTCCGTTTTCAGTCACGTCGAGGACTTGAGCAAGATCGCCGGCGTGCTTGAAGGGCTTACGGAGACGAACCCAGGCTCCAGGCTCCAGTGTGGGGTTCTTAGTTACACGGAGTAGATCCGGCATGTCCTTGATCTCCACGAGGTGCATTTTGGAGCGAGGGTAGATGTTCATTAGGCCCTCGAGGGCAGTTTGCACATCAGCCTGTCGCATGGCCTCAACGTACACATAACCCTTCATGACCGAGTTGGTACCAGCACGCTCGAAAGCAGCAGTGACCTTGAGTTCGTTCTTTGTGCCGTGCATTTCATCCATCCGCTTAATGATGGAGAAAACAACGTCCCTCTCCTTGCCTTCGCGAGCGCGAACAGCCCAAATCTTGGGGTCATCGACACTGGGTAGTAGTAGACGTCTAGGCACAGCAGAGACATCTCCTGGTCCACGGCCAGAGCGGCTTTTTCCGTAACGTTGACGTAGAATCTCGGCTTGCTTCTCGGCATCCATGGATGCGGCCATATCGCGGCGGCGATCAAGTTCACGGTGGCGACGGTCATCGTTTAGGCGGGCAGCTTCGGCAAGATCTTCGGGGTTGTCTTGCTCAATGAAGTTGCCCACCTCTTCTTCGTCGAGTTCATCGTCTTCTTCTTCGTCTTCGTCGACCTCGGCTTCGATATCGAAGAAAGCGTTGCGGTGGTCCTTTCTACGCTTACGCCGATGGTTCTATGGGGAGAAAAGAAATTGTCGGTTAGAGTAAGCACCCACAAGAATGGATATCGTGAATATTGCAAATTACAGACGATTCAAGATACATGTGGCTATGGGTGATAATAGTAGCTTACAGTCTGAACATCATCGTCCTCGTCCTCTTCATCTTCCTCTTCTTCGTCAACCTCCTGCTCGTCTTCTTCGAGCTCTTCTAGCTCCTCCTCCTCTTCAACGTGGCGCGACTTGTAGCGATTGGGGCTAGATCTATCACCAGGCTCACTGCTGGGTTCAGCGACCTTTACGGGGCCTTCGTCGTCAGAGGCTACTTCAGGCGCAGGATTGAAGTCCTCTTCTTCTTCGGAGGAATCGTACCGATCTGACATGGTTGCGATTGGGCTGTTCGTATGTTTTTATTGAGGTATATATGAGATAGTAGCAAGATTTCAGATTGATAGATATGGTATAGTTGTTGCGAGGCTGAGCAATGATGGCCACTTTCTAACAAGGGATAGTGCAGGTTGCGCAAAGGCTATGTGTAGGAAAAAAAGTAGAAGATTAAGAGATAGAACGACGGGACAATCACAGATAAGATATGTGCGAGAAATGTCCTTCTTGAAGTTCAATTCTGTTACCTTCCTGAATATTTTAAGCTGCCATCGAATAACAAGGCAAAAAAAGAATGAACGAAAAAATAAAAATGTAAAAATGAAAAAGAGAGAGAGAATTTGGTAAGAATACAAGTCAGCAGGCTTAAGCATCAAAATGGTAACTAGAGAAGGCGTCAACTTGCCTGGGAAACAACTAAAAGTGGACGCTACAGTGTAGAAGGCGCGCTCTTACCATTTTGGAGCCAGTAAAATTCAAAGACGCGCCACAAGCTAGCCTTGACCGCTTTTCACAGTTAGTGGCAGAATTAAGCGGTCGATGCGACAAGGCTAGCTAGTCTCGTAAAGTGAGTCGTTTTATACTTATTACGTTTTTCTACTAAAGTTCTAGACGGGAGAACTATGTAGTGGAGACTTCAATTTATATTATCATCGACGATTTCACGATGATGGAATTTATACTAGATTTAAGTGGCTATTTTTCAGACAGTAAATTCTTGTTCTTTTAATGACGGTATCTTTACAACAGAGATAACAAAACAGTAAGGGAAAAAATACATGAAAATAGAGCCGGAAATGTGAATCGAAAAATAAAATGAGCGCTGCATAAATGCATGACCTCTAACTTCTCACAGAGCAAAAGGCTTTGGGATCGTGTGAATTTGACACTTTGGGAAACGAGGGAATCAAAGACGCAGCATCGGAGGTGGAATCGAGGAAAATGTAATTGGGAAACAGGACCGACTTGATTGCACTACGATTTACTGTACTGCACTGGCCTAGAATGGTGTATGAGTGCTGTATAATTGCTACAGCTCTAAAATTTGACTCCCCAAACTCCACGGCCAGCACTGACACCGAGCCAATCGCTTCCGTCTTGGTTGGACATGTGCGGTACCCAGCTCAGATTGCCAATCTCATACGGGCACTGCCATGCGGACATTGGGCTGCGTACATTACTGGGCTGGCCACTGATCGAGTAGGTAGATGTAGCATTGGTGAGATCCCATACTAGAACCTGGCAGTCATCACCACCAGTAGTCAAGACACCTCTACGAGAAGGTGACCATTCAACACAGTTGACGGCACCATTGTGACCCCGAAGTTCCAGTAGAGCCTGTCCAGGCTGTCGTACATCGAGGATACGGACGACATTGGAATCAGCAGCAAAGGTAGCCAGCAGGTTTGCGTCGTGAGGGGAAGTAGCTAGACGCATGAGTGGAGGAGGGTGCGACATGGTCTGTTGAGCTAGAGTAGGGCTCATAGGGCGAGCACCATTTGCAGCTATAATGAGAATTGTTTAGTTAGCACGAACAAAGAAAGCATGGTAAGATACCTGTATTGCAGGGATCTATTCATGGTGGGGCATGAGAAGCTATCTAGGACCTAGAACGGCGGCTATTGTCTTACCTCTCTCGTCTTTAACAGTTGGTTCATAGATAATGGTGCTGTGCTCCAAACTACGCAAGTCAAACATACGGACACTACCATCCTGGCCACAGCTCACAAATACGTCTACGCTGTTAGCGCAGAATCGCACATCGTAAACCTCCTTGTCGTGCGCAATAAGCTGAGTTTTGGCTGTCAACGATGGGATATCCCATATAGTGCAAGTGGTATCGATGCTAGAGGTGATGATCAAGCTGGGCGACAGCGTATTCCAATCGAGGGAAGTAAGGGGCGCAGTATGCTCCGGAGTTTTCGAGTTCGATAGTAGCGCAAGAGGCGTTAACTTGGTGATTGGACCATCTCGTCGGCCGATTGTGCTGGTGGGCTGGGGCGGTAGAGGATCTGAAGGCAAAGACCACAGACGTAGGTGATCTCCAGAGGTTGCCAGAAGGTCGGTGGTTTGCTTTGATGTCGATGGTGGCTCCCATAATAGCCGGGTTACTGGGTATGAGTGGGTAGCCTCGGCGACCTTTGTGAACTCGAGAGATTGACGGGGACTTCCACGATTAGCGAGTTGAGAATCGAGAATTTGGATCTAGACGAAGCAGTTAGATTAATGAAGTGGGTTTTTTTTTTTTGATAAGAGAACGACAAAAAAAATGATAATTTTCCTATAGTCATCGGCATATATTGATTAAAGGACGATGAAAATGCAGCAAAATTTTATGTGCTTACATAGTTGTGGCCATCCTCGAGATAGCTACCAATGGCCAGCTTGCCAGTGCTGTTTCCCTGGGGCTTCCATTTGCACCAGTCGAATGCGTATAGCGCCCATGGAGCAAGATAATTGCTAGGGCCAGCCTGGGTGTTGGTTAGTTCGTAGGCCGGATCGGAGGGCGTCGAGTCGGCACGGGGCCGGATGTCGGCAAGGCCCAAGGGTATGTTTGCCATGACGGAACGCTGGGCGGATGAGGCGGAAGGGCCGTAGCTATCTGGGCCAAGGTACGACGAGCTAGCAGCGGTATTGGTAGCAGAGGCTGAGCCGTAGGTCAGGTGATTCGGCGATGAGTCGTAGCCAGATGCAGGGCTGGCACGAGTGTAATTATGTGTCAGGTTGTGCTGTTGTTGCTGCTGCTGCTGCTGGTAATCGCCGGCAGCGTTGGTTGGTCTAGTGGCCGCCATTGTTCCGCCGGGTTGGAGTACGTTAGGGACGATTGGGGCGATGGAGACACTAGGGACGCTAGACGGGGACAAGGCTGAGGCTGAAACGGGGACCGAGACAGACGCTGGGTGATAGTGGGTAGTTACCACTGAGCTTCTGCCCTCCAACTCGATATGCGGTGCTCCGTGGATGCCAGTAGCAGCAGGCGGGGCCGTGTTACTAGATTGATGGGCAGGCGACGTAGCGGAAGCGATGGCCAGGGACGGCGGAATATAGTCAGGGTAGTCAGGACCGCTTCTGATGTTGAGCGAGCCAAGATAAAGCTCTTCGTTGGCGTTGCTCTGGGAGTAAGAGTGAGAGTGGTGCGGAGAGGACGAGGCGGCGTATATGCCCGGGACAGGTTTTCGGATTGTCGACGAGTATGACTGCGTGTTGTATTGCGGTTGGTTCATTTCAATCCGGGCCAGACCTAAGAATCAAGGGCCGGAATCAATTTGAAAATATTATAATTTTGTTGGGTCACGGCGCAGGTACAATATGCGTGCTATGTAGGTTGTATATTTACATCAGTCATCGCATTCAAGATGGCAAGCACCTAATTAGCGGAGATGGAGGCGCCTGGTAAATTGGCACAAACATCGATACACAATAACCACCCAATGAAGCAGCCAAAGTGCTTTTCTACACTGATCTATTTTCTGTATTTCTCTGCTCTATTCCTCTGTTCTTCACTGTTGCCGCCGAACAACAATGAGCGCTTGATGGTAGGCCAGGCTGGACTTGAGGAAGCGGGGCGTTCATACCCATGTTCACCAATTGGTCAAGAACGAAAGTGGCTTGTCCTTGAACAGGTTATCTGAAGAAAGGTGAGCTCTCTGTTAGGGTTACCATACACTTACCTAAAGCGTCGTTAGCTTCAGCGAGAACAATGGGTACAAATGGATAAATCTAGCAAGCGCCGTTGTAACTCAATCGGGCGATGTTACCCTAAACAGAAATGCGACACACATATAAAATTGTACATTAAGTACTATATAAAGACTACGACCTACTGTATCATCGTGATTATCGTGAGAATGAAAAAAGACAATAAGGTACATATAAACTTGTAAAATGTCTCTACATGAATCCAGATATTTACATACATATACACGAAGGTTAGCTGTAGCTGGCATTTCCATATTGGCAAGACCATTGGATTGGACAAAATAACGTTCAAGTAGCTAGATACACACGTATGCATGCTCAGAGATATGTTCGTTGAGAAAGCAACTATTGCCACTGGAAGATTCTACAGGAAGATTGACGAATGGAAGGAAAAGCAGCGAGGTTGGCGTATGCTGAGCGCAGCAGATTTGCCTGGCCTAGAACGGCCTGACGCTGCCAACGCTGCTGCTTGGGATCAACGAAACGGCCATTCTCACTATGTCCGTACATAGTACATATGTGATGTACAGAGAGGCTAGGGGAGAGGAGGAGGACGAGGAGGAGGAGAGCAAAAGCAGATGCTCCAAGTAGACTACATGAGTGGTGCGCAGCGCGCAGATGCAAGTGACTCGGATACGAAGTCGCTTCTCCTGCGTTTTTCTGTGAGGACAGGGACTTTGCTGACGCCGTAAAGAATGGGCGGCTGTTTACTAGGAATAGAGATAGAAGGTAATGCGTAGTGGTGAACTGTAAGATAGAATGACAACTATTGAATGTAATATCGTAGAATGTATGATCTGGGAGTTTTATACGATGGTTTCTGGCTGTCGACCAAGTAAGCTATCCATTCACTCTAGTATTATGGAAGTCCGATTTAGATACGAAAACCAAGACCAAGATGTAGAACCACATCCATGCCAAGACCAATGACAAAAGAAGAAAAAAGAACGCAAGTTGCCGATGGCCGAACTAGCACACGAAAAAATGCCTAGGGAGAATGAACACCGCTTTGCCTAATACAACCAGTCAGGTCTGGGCCGACCAGATGGACGTCACCGTTACTAGAAGAGTTTGGCTAGATAGCTATCTGTGCATGTGGTTAGTTGGCCGGCTAGTCACTTGCCGCTGTCTTGTTTATTTTTAGATACACGCCCTTTCTGTGCAAGACCGGATAATTATTTTATGAGTAAAAGTAAACTGGAGTTTGCTTCATAAGGAATATATGAAAGTCGACATTATGCCGTTCATGTTTTTCTGGGTATTGGAGACAACAAGAGATAACTATGAATAGTCCACGATCTACTGAGGAAGTAAGTAAAACATAAAAGGAATCAAAATCAACATGTGAAGACTCAACAGACGTCATAGACTGTGGCGGAAGAAATTTTTGAGATGACGAAGGGTTTTTTCTCTCATTGTTTGATATTGGTTCTTTTTGGAGCTGAACAGGAACAAGACAGACAAGCCAAAGATTTCGAAGGCTCTGGCATAGCCCACTCGATTGGGCACTAAGTAACCTTCGTTTTTCTTTTCCTTCATTTCTTTTTTCTCTTCCTTCGTTGCCTGTCTGTCTTGACCCACGGACAAACCTAGTAGTCTGTGATGCAAGTGTGGGGGGTTATCAGCAGAGGCAAAATACTGAACAGGCAATAGATAGAGTAGACAGACGTGCTATTGTTTGCTGCCGACCACTAGTTCCAACTAGGGAGAGAGACCATGGTGCAATGGGCCGTCGCATAGCATCGCATCCATCGCAGGCCTGCCACGTCCTTCTCCAGGATTGAGTTTCGAAGACGAGAATTTCAACTACATGTTCTTATTCTAGGTAGTAAAGAGGATAAATTGTCTTTCCATTACAAGTCAAAGTTGCAGTATTAGAGCTAGCAGGGCCTCAATATGGGGTGGGTAGGTGAAATAGGTGGATAAGGTGGATGGTGGGTGGTCAGCATCTCAGGCTCAACTCGCTCGTCAGTGGAGCCGAAGACGATCTTTTGGGTCTCGACTAGTTAATTAGTAGGCTTATGGGAGCGAAGGACGGTAGCACGAGCTAGTAAAACAATGATAGGAAGAGCGAGATCAAGAACAAGCGGCCGTTGGGCTGATCAGTCGATGTTCTCGATTCTCGGTCACCAATCAAGGCCGCCGCTGGGAGAACAGGGCTGGGTAAAGCCATGATTGTATGTACATAGATTACATTGTACCAATACAGTCAGGTTACTACAGACTTCGATTGACATTTACCTTACGAGGCGATTTCCATGGTGCGATTCATTTTGGGAAGTTCTTGCAAGAATTACAATAAGCAGGTGGCGTTATAAAAATGGCAAACGTGTCATTTGCTATTGTTTATCGTTCAATTGTAGGCGCAGCCAGTCGGGTTGCCAGAAACCCAAGTGAAGGACGGCCTTGATATTTCTCATCGGCTATATCTTGTTACATTCTACCGCTCATTTAGACCTAAAGTCTTGCCACAGCTCAATACAGCATAGCACAGCACAGCACAGTACAGAAATCATTGTTAAGACTCTGACTTGACTGATCGGATCATACATAAGTTGGCGAAGCCTAAGAAGCAGGGGAAGCTTGACGGAGATTGGCCTGGAATGCTAGTTTGTGGAGCTAATTTATGTATGAAGGTAAGGCTTTGTTGTGCTCTTTTACTTTTGGCGGAAAATCGGCATTGATGTATGTACTTGAATACATACATGTGTACATGTGTACATACCGCTGTGTATAGTATAGTCATGTATGATCGAGATACAATAACACGTAGCTGTATATATATATGTAATATGGTTATGCACAGTTCGTGCTATATTTGCTGCTGATGCAGTTGTAGCGTCTCAATATAAGCAGTGGATGCAATTATTTGCATATTAGGAGAGAAATTGTGCATCTGCAGTACTGACGTCCACTATATCTTGTGCTCATTTTGACGTAGGCCTATGCTCACCGAAAGATGCAGCAGTACATATACAGGAGCCAGGAGTGAAATATTCTGTTCTCGAGAATTATTGCGAGCCTTGCCCTGCAGGAACAATGATTTATTTGATTTGAATGCAACAGTGCGCAGTAACCTCCACATAAGCACAATCGAAATCACAGATGCAGGTTACCTCCGAAATCACCATCTTGTTGGGCCGACTTCATCGTCATCCGCCGCACCGTGAAATCAGCGACGAAGCAAGTGGCCTCGTAGTTACATCATGGTCAGCACACGGTTGCCACTGAGAACGCAGTATCCCATTACCAGATTTATCTTCGGAGATATTGTCAAAGCCATTACCAAAGACAGAGAAACCGCCAGATCCAGAACCTCCTCCTCCATCATCATCGTCGTCATCTGCATCTCCATATTGACGGACCAGACTCTCATACCATGCGCGATGCATTCCTTATTGCTGCCTCATGCTCACTATATCAATCCATATGTCTTCTCCAATCCACAAATTGCGTGTTCTACGGTTGATTCATACCTGATATCTCTCTTCATTTCTTTCTTCTTCTAAATATTTCGTGCAGTAGCTGCATATCTAGCTTCTTTTGGTCTTTAACCAGCACTTTGAGGGGCGTCTCTACAGTGAGATTAAAAGTAAATAAAGCCGAGAGGCGTCTCTACAGTAGAAAATGGGAGAAAGGAAAAAGCAAACAACTTAAAGGCATTAGTCTCAACACGAGTGCATCTGGCCACTTCTCGCGATCGACAACGGGCCTCTGGTGTTCTCGGCCCAGTGTGTATGCACGCGTACAGCTACTATTTCGGCTCAGAATGCAGAGCTTCAACAGCTGCACAACGCTGCAATATTCCTGCTCTTACGGGCATTAATTTACGGGAACAAGGTGCCAATATTGTTGGATCCCATCGTTGTTGTCAAGTGCGGAGCCAAAGCAAGTTGCCGCCTCAGTACTACTGAACTACTTATAATACGACTGCTACTCAAGCTAATATTAGTCAGTACTGCTACTACAAAGCTACTAATAGTGATAACTGACTTATACATGCAGTTCTTTAGGCTCTGTTGCGTCAACATCATCTTGTCTCCCTTCCCCCCTCCAAAGACTAGGGGGTGTGGCCTGGATAAGAGCTCACTCGCTATACATACATAGTACTACTAACAAGCCCAGCAAGTATAGTCAAGCACAAGAACGGGATAACCAGCTGTCAAGCCCTGTCGATGCAGTATGCAGATGCGCCCAGATGCACCAAGCAGGCATTATTTACTATGAAGCTGCAGTCCAAGGTGGAGCACTATCGGATGCACGCCTCTCAAAGCAGATAATGCCCCCTTGTTTTACGGCTTGAGATGAATTTTATGAACAGACGAACATATACTAATGTCTGTATATACATATATATGTAAACATTCATGTCTACGCATCCACACATATTCATACATGCTTATACACTATGTATACACACGAATCATTGAAGGATCGCCTGTCCTCGACACGACATGGGCAAGTTCGGCGTCGCGAGTTGACAATGTCAGCGCTACTAGCGTTTCTTTATGAATGCACATGAGGCCATCTGATATGCGAATATGAATCCCACCCAGAAAGAATATCCGGAGAGAACGCCTCGATGGACATGTTGTATATTTATTTTTTGAATATCGGCGGCTCCATGGAATATACTCTTTGGGATATGATATCGGGACGCCCCTTCTTGATAGCCTCCCCCGCCGTGGCCTGATGGGAAGAAGCGTAGACAGATTACACTTCTAGTCAGGCCTGGCTAGTACTATCAACGTGTGTTATGATGGTGCTTGTTGACGTTGTTCTCGCTATTGGCCTTATTGCTCTCGATATTACTGTGTTGTTGGTGTTGTCGTTGTACATACGATGTATGGTCGTCTATTATTACTACTACCATTAGCCTTTGTCGAGTAACATCACAGCCGCCGCTGCCGAAGCTACTTGCTTTATAAGCATCAAAGCAATCTTTGATGCAATAAGAGAAGAGAGGGCGTGTACTTATAACACAGTAAAGCAGACATCTCTCTTCCGATATCTGACCATGGGTTTTGGCCTATGCAGATACACCCGACTGATATCCTCGTGAATATCTGTGTGCTTAGTAATTGCAGTATATGTATGCAAGACCTGCTTTTATGCAACCAGACAGATCCATAAGCAATCCTATAATCGAGAACGTGAAGTTGGGCTGTTCATTGGCGTTTGGTCTGGAGCCGAGATCGAGAAGGCTCGCTTCAGCGACAGCTGCATAGTATGTGCTTTTTATATTTTCATATTTTTATCACTGACTCTTTATTTTCATTGCCTTGTTTCGTTCGGTCTTTGTTGACTGCGCCTTTCTCGCCTTCTTTTCCGGAATTATCTGCTAGGCCAGCTCAGTATAAAAAGTCTGTCTATGAACTTCTTCCTTCCGTGGAGGTCAATATTGTGTCCCCTCTCTCTCTCTCTTCTTTTTCTGTCTTCTTTCTCTACACCTCAATCTACCAACCATCTCAACACGGTACAGTCATTTGTATTATCAAGTGACCTGTTCTCGTGGACGACGCAACACCCTCATTTCGATTCTATTCTCTTCCTAAGCATTGCTCCCATCAATCAAAACTTAACTCGCCTACTCTTTTTATCATCCAACTACCGTCAAGATCTTCTCAAAATTTTTCTATACCTTGAGCACACTCACTTTCTTAACGACCGCTGTTTTACTTCTTGACGCTCTCTCAACCCTGTTTTCCTACAAGATATACTATCCTCATCTGAACCGCCTGCCTTTTTTGCTTGTGACTTATACTTTCCTAAAGTATCCAAGCTCCACTCTGGCTACAACGTAAACCCTAGAAAGGTTCAACCCTATTCAGTAACCCTACCATATCTTCTTCTTGCACTAGAACCCATCCACACTTTAGACCACCATGCCTTCATTCTTTGAACGTGCTCTGTCCCCTCGTGGCGAGAGTTTCTTCCCGCTGCGCCGGACCTTCAAGAAAGTCAAGACGCCCATTGACGTTCACATGTCTGACATTCCACTCTCACTATCTCCGCCGCCGTCATCCCACGGCTCCTCGCGGGACGGTGACAGCCTCGCCTCCACTGGCCCATCCACTACCATCAAGAATGTTGCCTTCTCACGGCTTCCCGCGCATCGCAACATCACCACTGCAACTGCCACATCCACCAACAGTGCACGCGAGATCCTAGAAGACGAGCCGATCATTTTCAACGGCCCTCCACCGCCGATTGTGCGCTCTATTTACATGGCATCACCTTCACAGTCTCCCGGCTCGTCGCCTACTCGCGAAGGTCGTACATCAGCTGGCAACTTGGCCGCCAGCTTGGCCAGTCTTGGTAGCGTCTTTTTCGACACTGGCCGCACACGTAAGCAGCCCCAGCGGTACCAGCGTAGCAGCCCCGACTCTATGTGGCGCCGTATGCAGCGCCACGAAGTTGCTCTCGGCAGCGAGCTCCAGTCCATCTTAGATATGCAGGCCGAGGCGCTTGCACAGGGCTTCGATGGTGGCAGCCGTAGCTCTTCGCCCGACAGTAGTTACACTAGTGGTAGCAGCACACCCACTGGTGCCTTCTATTCGGCTGCTTCTAGCAAATCGAAGATGATGGGCAAGTCGCTGATCCAGTCCAACCAACACCGCGCCGATGGCACTATGATGCCTGTGCGCCAACCCAAGACCTCTAAGAAGCTGGGCCTTCGTGCTGCTCGCCGCGCTCTTTCCCGCTCGCTTGCTGAGCTTAGTGATCTCAAGTACCACGAGCACCGCCACATCAAGGCCGAGATTAAGAGCCGCAACCGTGCCATGTCACGTGCTGAGCGCCTGGCCGCACGCCAACTACAGATTCGCACCGAGTTGGGCTCGCTAGAGAACAACGACGAGGAGGAGCTGGCTCAGGAGCTACGTGGACTTGAGACCGAAAATGACGATCTCACACGCGAGATTCAAGAGCTCGAGGAGCGCCTAGTTGGTCTACGGAACAAGCGTCGCCGGGTTAACGACAAGATTCTTCACGTCAAGAGCAAGCGCGAGGCTGGCCTCAGCGGCTACCGCGGTGCTCTTAAGGAGGTCGACGAGGAAATTACGAATCTGATGCTCCAGCCGCCAGTCGAGCCTCTACAGACTGAAGCCTATGCCACACTACAGGTTCTAGATGATGATGGCCAAGTGATCACCTCGCCAGGTGGTCGTGAGTTCCTTGACATGGTTCCCGAACGTCGCACGCTGGACATGGCTACGGCGTGGTGGGAGGCAGAAAACAAGATCCTGGAAGCCAAGAGCGATATAGTCCGCAAAGACCGCGATGCCCTCGAGGAGGGTGGTAAGGTATGGGCAGCCACTACTAAGCTTGTTGGCGAGTATGAGTCGACACTGAGCCGGCAAATGAAGGAGTTGGCCAGATGCGGCAATAGCGACGTCAAGCAGGCTGAGGAGACAGTGAACCAGCTGATGGCGCAGATGACGTCCGTTATTGACGTGTTGACGCACAATCTGGACCTAGCCACGACTAAGAAATGGAATCTGCTTATCTGCGCTATTGGTGCTGAGCTGGAGGCGTTCCGGGCGGCCGAGGACATGCTTCGCTTCGGTATGCCCACAGCAGGCGACGGAAACGACGAGGACGATGAGAATGACAACGATGATGTGTCCACGACCGCCTCGCTAAACAATACCGGCGCCAACATGAACATGAGCAGCAGCAACCTAATGGACACCAGCGCTCTCATTGACACCTCCTCGTCTTCAGCTACACCTCGTCAGAACAACATCCCATACAACCAACATATCGAGCAGGCTTCTTCTTCCTCTGCTCTGTCGCCTTCGTTCAAGTCGAAGCGTCTAGGCTCGCCCATTACCTCTCCGTTCGCCCAGTCTCAGGAAAGCCTGCCTTCCCCTGCCTTCAAGCCATACCAGCCCGAAGATGACGATAACGAAGTGCCCGCTTACTTCCTCGGAGACTTGTAAATGATTCCCAACAACAGCCAATCAGATTTCTTCTTGTTGATATTCTCTCATCTCTCTATCATCTTGAAGCTGGGCCCATAACAGTAAAATCACCCGTTTTAAAACTACAAAAATAATCACGAACTTGCCAGTTGGCGTCAGGGAGAAAAGGCAGTTTTGATACAATACTCCCCCTTCCCCCTTCTTCCTCCAGCCAGTATTTGAACCGACTAATATCTTTCGCAATACACTTTGTCGCATGCCTGGTTCTACAGTCTCTTTCCTTCTTCTTGTTCTATCTTACGGGGGCGTGAATGTACTATCGTATATTCAGGATACACCCTCCTTCTCTTTACTCTTACTCCTCCTCGTCTTCACATCCTTCATTCTTCTTTTCTTCACGACTTTTACGACGACACGCAGCCCTTCATTTATGAATGAATTGGCATTGCATATATCTATATTGCGGTCTTTTGGTAGACATGCCTTTCATCTTGATTTCTTCTTCATACCTGTTTATTGTTTTGCTTCATCCACCCCTTTTTTTCTATTGCGTCTGTATATCTTTTTTTTTTTTTTGGCTTTTCTTCACTGTTTTGATTTCATTAGCAGTTACGTTTCTTATGCTTATGATTTTTCTTATTTCTTTACTTGTTTTACTCTATTTCGGGTCGTCGTCTTGCACATTTAAAAGGGGTATATGTCTTTTCTTGTCATTTTTTTCATATTCAGTTGTTTTTATTCTCGCTCTATCTCTTATTTCTTCGCTCTTGCATTTTGGGTTATAGAAGAGAAAGAGTTTTCAACGAGTATAAAACTAATGTTCTTCGCATAGTTACAGTCTGTTAGAACTGCCTTCTGCTAGTTTATGTTTGTTTTTCTTTTTGGTTTGGGAGGTTTGGCCTTTTCGAGACTTATTCAATATCTCGATATGATAAGATAGTATTAAATACTAGCAGAGAGTAAGTAGTGTTTATTTTGTAATGATAATGGAGACCTAGTTTTTACAAGTTCACATCCCACTTTTTGTTCCATCAAACCAAGACGTTTTTCCCTCTGCAAAATAGCACTCATGTATATATGGTAGATTCATAAGACACTTAGACAGAAGAAAATAAGAAAGCATATATGATCATGAACAATGAGTAACAGCATAATGGAGACGATACGTATGATAAGACATCAGCTTTAAGAACTTCCAATAACGCCAGTACACGTAGCAACGTTGGCCATTTGCCAGGCCGAAAAAAACACAACATGGTAAGATACACAAGAGATAAAAGCAGTATGAAAAAGAGAAAAAAAAACTTCTATCATCAAGTCAACCCACATCAAAGAATAGTAAACGCAACGCAAAGAACGGAAATGATAGACTGAGGGAGGCAAAAATAAACACAAGGTTCGTGCAGTAGTAACCCAATACATTGAATCCAAAGCCACACCTAACAAGAGCAGCAATATATACGGGCAAGAAGGGGGTGAGTATAAAACAGAAAGAAGAGAGACTTGTCGTTTTCATGGCCAAATCAGGGAGAAAGATTGAAAAGATATAGAAGGCATCGATAAATGACAACGCATCAGACTACACCAACAACGCTGAATAGTGACCGTAGATAAGGAGACGAGGGCGTAAACGTAACGATAGGTCGTAGGAACAGAGTCATCCACAGTAGGAAAAAGAAAAAGAGTTGGAAAAGACCACCCAGCAGCGAAGCTAATGGCATATCAAATAGCGTCATTGACTGCCTTTCTATGCACTACTGGGTGAACTTAATCCTGTAGCTCACTCCGAGCATATCATGATGATATGCTTACCGGCGACGTTCAAACCAGCCGCTGGCACCGGCGATGGCCACAGACTGGTCCATCACCCATTCGCCAACGCCAAGGTAGCGATCAACCCACGACGAGACATCCTTGCTATCACCAGAGATTTTCTCAGCACGGAAACTATAACAATGAATAGGATGGTTAGCTTGTTATTCATGGTCTTGCGTCGGCGACTTTGTATTGATAGTTCTGTATAGCGAGTAATGTCGAACTAGGTCACGCCAGCAAGCTGAAATTTCCAGCGTCGTCGATATGGTAATAATATCGAAAATTCCACAAAGTGCACATAGAGTAGAAAGGACTTACGTTAGACCAGACGAACGGCGCATACCAGCCAGAACAGTAGAGACTATGAAATTATGACAGAAGTTGTTAATAGATAGCAAATACATATTGGGGGGTTTTTTTTTGAAAATGAACCCATTATTGACATGTGATAATCGTCGCTGATCACGGCCAGTCGGGAAAATGGAGACGAACTTACTCATGACGGCGTCGAACGCATAGTGGGTGAGCTTTCCAATCTTTGACCACAAACCTAGTGTCAGCAGATCGAGGAGCTATATAGGAAGGGAATGAGAGCGTAGAACATAGTTTTAGAGTCTGTTTTTGTTTCCAAAAAAAAGTGACGATAAGAAGATATCACATGGGTAAGGTGCCTTGATGAAAGAGAATAAGAGTGAGAGTGTATGTGGTTGAAACGTTCTGAGTCTTTTCTTTTGCAAAGTTAGGATATCGGTCTTCTTATATATGAGGGCTCATATAGTAGAGTGCCATTACCTCGTTTTGCAGACATGCCGACTACCAGCTTGCGCTAATAAGACAAACCAGCTAGTCAAGTCACTTGTTGGCTAGTATTGAGAGAGTCTCCATAGCACAGCTTCAAGACAGATATGTGATAGAGAGGAAAAGCTCCCATCCTGGTTGAAACTAGTATATACGATCAAAAAGAAAGAGACTCAAAACTTCATGTGAATTGTACGCTTAGGTCCCAATGTACATCACGAGAAACTAAGTACGAGTGAGACAAAATTCGGGGAAGAATTACCATTTTGAAATAAGTCGAGATTAGAGAGGAAACTGGCAAGTAGATCGGAAGTATATGGCGATTATAGAATCGGCAATTTTGGAGTTCGAAAAGGGTGTTCGTAGAGAAATGATGCTTGTGAGTTTGGATTGCGATTGTGTTGTTGGCGATGTTCAGGCTTCATGCGTTCAACGGTACTTCGTTTTGGCTGCGGCCTCGTGGGTTAAGCTTTTAGGGTTGGGTTAGAAGGGTTCGAGTAGGGTTTCATGTTATAAAGCATCGTAAATATGGAGACGCGGAATAGAGACTTAAAGTTGCAGTTTAGGCAATGTCGTGCACCATATAGGATGCAGTTCTTCCAAGCTGCGGAATACTTTCAAGGGCTCCGGCTAGCTACGCTTCTCTTCGGACCTCGAAAGCAGGGCGGAATTTCAGTGTTCATAGAGCTTGCAATATTTTAGAAACGGTTGTTTCCCCTCTATGCCCACTGTAATTTCTATAGCGAAAAATGTGTATGTATAGCAACTATCCCCTTCATGCCATTTAGAATAGTAATGTGTCTAGATATAGGTAGCTGAGAATAGCTGCTTGACCACTGAATTATGAACCAAGTCGATGGTAGGCTTCTCGGTTTGTATAAAGGCCGGTAGAAAGAATGGCGGTATCCCGAGTCTTTTTGGCTAGACAAATATGTACGTATAGGGGACCCTTTAGAAATATAACGGGTTGCATGCTTTGTATCAGTTACTATAGGACTCCGTTTAGTACACTTTCATTACATGAAGATTTTTTCCCTTTTGGTACCCATCTCACAGGTGAGAGAAGCGGAGAGGTTACTAATTGTAAGGAGAGAGGAGATGGAAGAATGTTTAAGACGAGCGCCGGCTACAAGTTTAGTTATAGAAACAATAGCGCCTTTTACCTAAAACGTAGCACGATAATGCCAAGAATTACCACTGTAACTTTTAATAGTGTCAAATGAATGAGAAACATAAGCTATCAGAGGGACTTGTAAATATACTAGACATGCTTTCAGAGTCTACACATATTCCAAGACAAACAACTGCATCAAACATCGACATTTGTGTTATAGATGTATGCAAATACAGGATGCTCGGATTGTCGAATAAGAATTGGTAGAATTACAACGACCTCAAGTATGGAGCCATGGTTTTAAACGGATAAGACTGGATTGGCGAGGCTGACGGAGAGGGCCGTTCGCCGCCAGTTTACTAAGCGAACGAGAAACTAAAAAAGACAAAAGGTGTGAGATTTTGTGCCCATTAATGTGATTTGCATATAGCGGCTCTCGGACAAAGAGGATGAGCGGCTCTAACGGCCAGTCCATAGGCTGGGACGAGGCATGAGACAGCCGTTATATGTTATATGCACTACTAATAGATACTCATAGTGATACCAATAGTGCCGCTACTCCGGAAAACACAGTTCGCAAGTCAAACTCGTAGTGGGTTAGATGGCATACAGCATAGGCTTGGCTAAATAGGGTCGCCTGTATGGCTGGAAAATGCAGCATCAGGAGGAGTAGGAGTAGGAGCGCTTGATAGGTGCTTCTCTACGCTTATCCTGTCTCAGAGAGCAAGTGTTGGCGCATAGAAAGAGAGAAGAGAAAAAGGTAAAAATATCTAACAAGCCTACATGTACATAGCTGACAATCTACTATAGTTGTAAGGAAAAAATAATACTCTCTAAGAAAGGTAGGGTAGGTGAAGGCGCCCTGAGACGCGGGGCTGCAACTTCCTTTTTTGTGGCCCATAAAAGGCCAGGGCAGCGCTTGAGCCCAGAAATACGGTCGGTTGAGTGGTGTGGTTAGTGGTGCGACAAGATAGTAACACTATTTTAAATTATTTCCGCAGATAAAAGAACGAATCGAATGGTCGCTGATGAGATACCGAGCTTTGTTGTCTTGTTACATGACATTGTCACTTTCCGAGGGGATCCCGTTGTCTATATTGTGTTGGTACTGCCACGTTAATGCCGGCCCAGGGTACTCTTGTTGTCGTCGTTGCCTCTTGAGGGTCAAGTTGATCAATATATATTAGCGCATATAGATAGGCAATGGCAATGGCAATAAATACAGTTAACGCAATAGTGGGCCGAGTAGCACCACGAACGGTTTGTTGGACTAGGGCCGGAAAAACCACACAAGTGAGCCCTTGAAGATGGCGGGTATTAGAGTAAACCAATTAGGGAGGGGCGGACTTGTGTTCTATTTTTTTCGGACCGGACTGGATGGCCGGACTTTGAAATAGAAAAAGAAAGCAGGGAGACATGAAATAGGAGATAACACTACAGCTGGAAATACGAGACGAGGCTATGAGTTCGCGGGGTTATTGCTGTTTGTTGTGAGTCTAAGATTTCATAGCACCGGACAAGGAGCGACAACCCCTCCCTTGAAAAGCTAAAGAGCCTCATCTAACAGTAATATCAACATTAACAATAGACAGAGGCCAGGTTTGCTTGTCACAGTACTTGCAGTCACAGCAATAGTGGGCTCTACCCTTGCAGCCTGGCGTAGAAGGTACCGACGTTTGCACTTGCCTAGAATGTAGCGCTGGTAATATTTGTAGCATTATAATATTTAGTCTCTGGGCGAGCTGCTGCCCCTCACCGACAACACGGCTTGCTTGAGAATTTGTTCGCCTCGTTTCCGAAACACTGAGCAGTCGAGTAATAAACAAACGCACAGGCTGCTTCTACCTCTGATGCTTCTAGTGATAAGTAGATCACCAGTACGGGAGGGGCTTATTCTTAGTGTTGCGAGTCCGTCCGTCCTTGGTGTTTGAAGGAACACTAGAAGGAAGCCTTTAGGGAATTCCTAAGAGAAAGAAATAACAAAGGGCCACCCATCGTCATGAAAAGAAGGAATACATGGCAATAGAAAAAAAAAAGGAAAAAAGGCAAGAGCCAGCGAAGTGAGGCCGGGGCCTGTGCCTGCCTACAGCTTTAGAGCAACTGCTTGGCTGCTGTTGCACTTGCCGTTACGGATTAGGTTGGTTTGTAATTTACAGCATCTGCTTCGCTCCTGGGTTTCGCAGCGTGAGAATTTTTTCCACAACTTCCATTTGTCTTTCACGGGGCAGTTACCGCACACAGTTGAGAAACAAATGATATAACCCTTTCTGAGCCATAGAAGTAATTCTAGATAAAAGTCAAGATAACAAAGATAATCACTGATCTCTTATGAATTCCATCAATCACCGGCCATTCATTACACTAATCATCGATCACTGACCATCAGTCGGTCATTCACAGTGGAAGAACCTCGGCCGTTATTCGCTCAGGTGGTCAGGTCGCATTTGTCCCAAGAAGGCGAGGCGCCCCCGTCCATCGTGTTATCTTTCTCTACCGATAGATGGACCAGAGGTCACGGAAGAAACACAAGAGTAAAAAAAAAAGACAAAAAACCGAAACAAACCCACGCCAGCGAGCCTATCCAGCCAGCCAGTCAAGTCTAAGGATATCGACGTCCACATCTCATCCTTCGTACACCCCCCAAAACGAGCTACCCCGCCACGTTTTGCCTACTATGGCTTGTTTTGTTTTTCTGCTTTGCTTTGTTTTTTTTTTGCTTGGGCCAAGGCAAGACAGGACGTGCTCGGCGGCCCTCCACGGCGCTGTTTTTATGGCCCTGTGTCTCTAGTGCCCTTAATAGTAGTGGCTGTAACAGTAGCTTTGTCTTGTTTCTCTCTCTTACTTCTGCTATTGTCCGATCTGTCAATACATAAACCCTTTCTCAGCCACTTGCTTGTAGACTTGTCTAACTATTTTTTTTCTCGTTTCCCAGAATCCTCTCTTCGTCATTTCAAATTCCTTTTCTTCTTCATACCGCCATCTATCTCCTAACACCTCTCAGACATCACCAATAATTCATCAAAATGGCATCCGTTCAGCAACACCTTGAGGCCCGGGGCAAGGTATGCTCTCCCATCTCCTGTTGTCCTTCATGATCCCC